>JACEIK010005543.1:33887-108132 GCA_018107945.1 Datura stramonium | reverse complement strand
CCCATACCCAATATCTATCTAAGTATGAGGAATTCATATGATCAAGTTATGGGGGGTATTCCCAATTGCATAATTCTTCAATTTCTATACATGGGTATGATTAGATTATGTTTTTGTTGATGAATTGTGAAGCTTGGACATGTTTTTAAATTTTTTCAATAACAATTGTGTTTCCTAAATTATGAAATAAAATGCCCATGGATGAGAAGTGCATGAAAGAAAAGAATGATGATGAATATATGATGATGATGATGAGATTTGATGATGAAAAGAACGCTTCTAAAGCTACCCATGTTTACGATATTATTTTCAAAATGAATTGAGTAGATCCAAACATGATAAAGCTTTTGGCAATGCCCACATATTGAATTCGAATGATAATTTTCCCCAAAATAGCTTACCGTATGGTTTCTAGAGCAAAGGCTCCCTAATATGTTTAGCTTGTGGTATGTTTTAAACTGAAGTTCTCATATGCATGAATTCTATTGAGATGTATGCTACTATCGAGCTTCGTTTCCATACGATGTTGAGTTATTCATGATTTCATGTTGAGCTTCGTCAATAGACGATGTTGCGCTTTGTTATATACGATGTAGAGCATTGTATGTTTTTTTAGAGAAGAATCTAACACCAAGAACTACGCGCCAACGTAGGTTGATACTATTACATGACTTGGGACCTCCCTAGTGAGTTTTCCCTTGCTCGAATGGGCCTTCAGCTTGATATCGATATCATGGTAGCGTCCTTTGCCCTGGCAAGATTTTGGACGACTCTGCCCACTTAAGTGTGATAGTCGGGACCACGTAAGCTCTATCATGGTATGTCGGTTAAGTGACAAGTCTCTCATTTTCTATATGATTCATATTTTCATATTCATTACTCATGATTATTATTTTAAACATGCACGTACTAAGAGTTTGACTCATTGTACAGCTTTTCTATAAATGTCATATTTTAGCTTTATCGGTTATGATTTTATAAAGCTATGCATAGACATATTATGAAAAGATTATGATTTTAGAATGAATGCATGTAGTTCTTCCTCTCAGATTTGAAAGCTTATGTTATGTTATGAAGTGTTTTAAATGACTTACTTTACTTAAGTGATTTTACTTACCTTGCATACTCAATAAATTTCCACGTACTGACCGCATACTTTCTATGATGTATCATTTCATGATACAAGACCCGACTCGCAGCTTCAGCCCCGCTCTCATATAGTTTTTCAGAGTTAGTATCTGCTCGGATTGGTGAATCCTCATCTTTTGAGGTCTAGACTTTCAGTTTCCCTTATGTATTTTCAGTTTCAGTTTTGTTGAGTTAGTTGGGGACTCGTCCCATCAACTCGTCCAAATTAGAGGCTTATCAGACTATATATGTAATCAGCTTCGGATGTTTGTTCTGTTGTTGTGATGAGTTAGAATTCCGCTGAGTTTATATTGTTGATCTCTTCTGATTTTGTTGAAATAGAAGTATGCTTATGCCATGGGTTGACCTGGGGTCTCTCAGGGTCCCTTGTCTTGTGTCTATGATTTGGGCCTTCGTTCGGATCGTGATAAACTTGGTAACAGAGCAATAGGTTTGAAGTGTCTTAGGGTGTTTGAAAGCCGCTTTAAGTAGATTCTTCTTCATGAGTGTGAAGCGCGCCACACTTATGATAAAGAGTCTACGAGACATTTAGGAAATGTTCCCTTCTTTCATGATCTATGTCGTGCTATGAAAAGTCTTTCTATCCTTCTAATTCGTGCTATTCGCGATTGCAGAATCATGGCTCCTCGAAGAGTGAATAGAAGGAGGAATGGAGGTGGTGAAGGCCACGAGGAAGGAAATGGTTATGGGCATCAGCCAGCCCCACCAGTTCAGGAGCCTCAGGCACTGGAGCCAGCTGCTCATGCTGAGTTTTGGGCCGCTATTTAGATGCTTGCGCAGGCCTTAACCGCTCAAGTCAATCAAGAGGCCATTGTGCATGTTCCGCAAAATGGCAATGCAGCGGCGGCTCGAGTCAGAGACTTCTTGAGGATGAACCCACTAGAGTTCTTAGGGTCCAAGGTATATGAGGACCCATATGATTTCATTGATGAGATTGTCAAGATCACCCAAGTCATGGGAGTGAGTAGTGTTGAGTGCACAGAGTTGGCCTCTTACCAGTTGAAGGGGGATGCGCATATCTGGTTTCTCCAATGGACAGATAGCAGGTCTGTAGGAGCGGGTCTAGTCACTTGGGAAGAGTTCCAGGTTGCATTTCTAGACCGGTTTTTCCCTTGGGAGATGAGGGATTTGAAAGCAGCTGAGTTTGTGAATTTGAAGCAGGGGAGAATGACTATACAAGAGTATGCCCTTGAGTTCACTCGCCTATCGAAATATGCCCCGGAATTAGTGGCTGACCAGAGGACGCGGGTGACTAGATTTGTGCATGTAGCAGGGTATTTGGACAAGGAGTGTCGGATTGCTATGCTTCACCAGGATATGGACTTCCCTCACATAGTGTTGTACACCTACTAGATGGAGGTGGCATATTCGAGGGAGAGGGAGGCCAAGAGGGCTAGGACCAAGGATCAAGATTCTCTCAGCAGAGGTTCGGTGGTGAACACCGACAACAGACTCACTAGAGATCATCAACCCCGGCATCTTCGGCATTGAGTGTGCCATCTAGGCCTAGACATGATCAGAGAGGATGAGCATCAAGATCGAGGGGTCAGAGCAGCAAACCCACAGATTCTAGCATCCCAGCTTGCCGCAGATGTGGTCGGGGGCACACAGGCCAGTGCTTGGCAGGTCCAGGTGCTTGTTTCGGATGTGGGCAGCCCGGACACGTGCTTTGAGATTTTCCAGCTGCGAGGCAAGATCAGGTTGGGGGGCTGAGGCCCAGCTTCTAGTTTAGCTGCCCCTCCTACACGCTCAGCATATCAGGGTGCATCTACTAGCACAGCTGGTGGTCAGGGCCAAAACAGATTCTATGCTTTAGCTTCCCTCCAGGAGTAGGAGGTCTCCCCGGATGTGGTCATTGGTATGTTTCGAGTTTTTCATATTGATGTTTATGCTTTTCTAGATCCGGTGGCTACTTTATCTTTTGTGAAACCATACATGGCCAGTAGCTTCGGAGTCAGTCCTGATGTCTTGTCGGAACCCTTCTCAGTTTCTACTCCTGTAGGTGACTTAGTTATAGCTAGACGGGTATATAGAGGTTGCCCAGTCTCAGTCCTTTATAAGGTCACCTCACCAGGTTTGATAGAGTTAGCCATGACCGATTTCGATGTTATTATCGGCATGGATTGGCTATTTGCATGCTATGCTTCAGTTAATTGTAGAACTCAGGCAGTAGAGTTCAAATTTCTGGGTGAGCCAGCCTTAGAATAGTAGGGTAGTTTAGTTGTGCATGTAGGTCGATTCATTTCCTACCTTAAGGCCAGGAAGATGATTTATAAGGGTTGCATGTACCATCTATTTAGGGTTAAGGATGTCGAGTCCGAAATCCCAACTATCCAGTCAGTTCTAGTAGTACGTGAGTATCTAGAGGTCTTTCCTGATGATTTACCAGGTGTTTCTCCCAAGCAAGAGATTGATTTCTGTATAGATCTTTTTCCCGACATGCAGCCTATCTCTATTCCTCCCTATAGGATGGCTCCAAATGAGCTAAAGGAGTTGAAGGATCAGTTGAAGGACCTGTTAGATTTGGGCTTTCAGACCGAGCAAGTCCCCATGGGGTGCGCCAGTGTTATTTGTCTGGAAGAAGGATGGTTTGCTTCGAATATGCATTGACTATCGGCAGTTGAAAAAGGTCACCATTAAGAACAGGTATCCCTTACCCAGGATTGATGATTTGTTTGACCAGCTTCAGGGTGCCCAGTGTTTCTCCAAGATTGATCTCAGATCCAGGTATCATCAGCTTAGAGTTCGGGAGGGTGACATCCCGAAAAATGCTTTCGGGACTCGGTATGATCATTATGAGTTTGTAGTTATGTCTTTTGGACTAACCAATGCCCCTTTAGCTTTTATGGATCTAATGAACAGGGTGTTCAAGGCATATTTAGACATGTTCGTGATTGTTTTCCTAAATGACATCCTTATATACTCTCGGAACGAGAAGGAGCATGCCGCTCACTTAAGAGTAGTTCTCTAGACCCTCAAGTATCGTCAGTTGTATGCAAAGTTCAGCAAGTGTGAGTTTTGGCTGGACTCTGTAGTATTCTTGGGCCATGTGGTATTGAGTGAGGTAATAAAGGTAGATTCTCAGAAAATTGAGGCGGTGAAGAATTGGCCCAGACCGATGAACCCATCAGATATCAGGAGATTTTTTGGCTTAGCGGGTTACTATCGGAGATTTGTCAAGGGCTTTTCATCTATTGCAGCACCTTTTACCAAGTTGACTCGGAAGAAGGTAAAGTTCCAATGGTCGTAGTCTTGTGAGAAAAGCTTCCAAGAGTTGAAGACTCGACTCACTTTAGCACCAGTGTTGACCCTACCCGAGGGTACCGATGGTTTTGTGGTGTATTGTGATGCTTTGAGAATCGGACTTGGGTGTGTGTTGATGCAGCATTGGAAGGTGATAGCATATGCCTCAAGATAGTTGAAAGTCCATGAGAAGAATTACCCGACCCATGATCTTGAGTTGGCCGCAGTGGTGTTTGCATTGAATATATGGCGGCATTACTTGTATGGGGTCCATGTGGATGTATTCACGGATCACAAAAGCTTGCAATATGTGTTCATGTATAAATATCTTAATCTTCGGCAAAGGAGGTGGTTGGAGCTACTAAAGGACTATGATATGGGTGTTCTTTACCACCCGGGTAAAGCTAATGTAGCAGCGAACGCACTTAGTAGGCTCTCTATGGAGAGTGTGTCCCATATGGATGAGGGAAAGAAGGAGTTAGTGAAAGATGTCCATCGACTTACGAGGTTGGGAGTTATATTGGTCGACTCGATCGATGGCGACGTTGTTGTGCAAAACGGATCAGAATTGTCCTTGGTGACGGATGTGAAAGCTAGACAAGATGAGGATTCGGTTTTGGTAATGCTGAAAGAAGCCGTTCGGATTTAGAAGGTGGAGGTCTTCTCCCAAGGGGGAGATGGTGTGTTGAGGTACCAGGGTCGTCTGTGTGTTCTAGACATTGATGATTTGAGGGACCGGATATTGCAGGAGGCACATGGGTCTAGGTACTCTATCCATCCAAGCGCCACCAAAATGTATCATGACTTGCAGGAAATATATTGGTGGAACGGCATGAAGAAGGATATTGCAGAATTCGTAGCAAAGTGCCCGAACTATCAGCAAGTGAAAGTCGAGCATCAAAGGCTAGGAGGCGTACTTCAGGATATTAGCATTCCCACTTGGAAATGGGAAGAGATTAATGAAATGGGAAGAGATTAATATGGATTTCATTACAGGCTTACCCCGTACACGCTGACACTACGATTCTTTGGGTGGTGGTAGACAGGTTGGCCAAGGCGGCACATTTTCATCGGTCAAAAACCACAACAGATTCAGCGAATGATTATGCCAAACTGTATATCCGTGAGTTGGTACGATTACATGGAGTTCCCTTGTCTATTATCTTCGACCGAGGTGCTCAGTTTACCTCTCAGTTTTGGCGGTCTTTCAAAAAAGAGCTTGGGACTCAGGTAAACTCAGCACAACATTTAATCCAAATGGATGGTCGTGTGTATCAGAAAATTCAAACTCTCGAGGACATGTTGAGAGCTTGTGTGATGGATTTCAAAGGTAATTGGGATGCCCTATTATAAAAGCTATCACTCTAGCATCTAGATGGCACTGTTCAATAGCTTTTTATGGGCGAAGGTGCATCGCCCATTGGATGGTTTGAGATTGGTGAGGCAGCCATGATAGGACTGATTCGATTCATGAGGCCATGGTGAAGGTTCGCTTGATAAGGGACAGGCTGAAAACCACTCAGAGTCATCAAAAGTCATATGCTAATGTGAGGGAGAAGAGATTTGGAGTTTGGAGGTAGGAGACTAGGTGTTTCCAAGGGTATCTCCCATGAAGGGAGTCATGCGGTTTGGGGAGAAAGGAAAACTCAATCCACGCTATGTTGGTCCCTACCGGATAATGAGGAGAATTGGCAAGGCAGAGTATGAGTTTGACTTACCATCAGAGTTATCTTCTATACATCCCTTGTTTCATGTGTCGCTTCTGAAGAAATGTTTGGGAGATCCAGCCTTAGTAGCCCCAGTGGACAATGTTGGTGTAAAGGACAAATAACTATGAAGAAGTTCCTATGGGAATACTTGGACCAATAAGTTCGGAGGGTAAGGAACAAAGAAGCAGCTTCAAGTAAATGTCTTATGGAGGAATCAAAGGCATGTTGAAGGAGCTACGTGGGAAGTCGAAGCGGATATGATGGCTAGGATACCCACACTTATTCTCTTACCGGCTCGGCCTGACTTGAGTAACAGTTTTTTTCATGACTTTATTTAATTTTCATTTTCAGTTCATGTGCTCAAGTTTCTTTTATGTGTATGGATGTGTATGTGAAGAATGAGATCAGTTCAGCTATGTGATATGAATCGGTGATAGTCATTCCATCAGTTTCGGCTTAGATGATCAGTATTTGAATGATATAATTTTATGTTTGCTTTCTTGTTTCTAACATTCGAAGGCTTAATGTTCCCAAGGGAGAGATATGTTATACCTCGAAAACTCAAAGATCAGACCCGAGTTGGAAACGGGGAAAACTGAAAATTTAAGTTGCAGACTCAGAACGAGTTGTTGACGACTCGTGAGAATAGCCCACGAGTCTTCAGGTGACTCGTGGGGGAAGCCAGGCGAGAGTAGGGAATTCTGAGGAAAGGGTTCCCGCGGGCGTGGGAATGAGTCGTGGTCAATCACCACGAGTCGTTGTCAACCATGGGGTAAGGGAGAAGAAGTCAGACCAGTGTATTTGACGATTGGTGACCATGAGTCATGGTCACCCCTAACGAACTTACGTGATCTATTACGAGCCAGGAATATAGACAAGGCATTGTACTAACGAGCAACATGACGACTGCTTTCCAAAGGACGAGTCGTTAGGCCCTATTAGGCATCTAAATGCTATCTTCTATGAATTCAAGAAGGGTCTTTTCGTAATTCATAATTTCATAAGAGACTATACTACGTCATTTAAGGCTCATTTTGAAGGGTTTTTAAGAGGAAAACTCTATTCTAAGCTATATCATTCCATGCATGCAAAGTTGAGAGGTTGAAGAGGTGATTTAGAGAAATCTTCAAGGTTTCATTGGAATCTCATCTTGGGGAGTCAGGGAAGTGGTAGAATCATCCCTTCCAGGTATGTAGGATTATGAATGGGTGTTTCCTTCCTCACCCATACCCAATATCTATCTAAGTATGAGGAATTCATATGATCGGGTTATGGGGTTTTTCCCAATTGCATAATTCTTCAATTTCTATACATGGGTATGATTAGATTATATTTTTGTTGATGAATTGTGAAGCTTGGACATGTTTTAAAATTTTTTTCAATCACAATTGTGTTTCCTAAATTATGAAATAAAACGCCCATGGATGAGAAGTGCATGAAAGAAAAGAATGATAATGAGATTTGATGATGAAAAGCACGTTTCTAAAGCTACCCATGTTTACGATATTGTTTTCAAAATGAATTGAGTAGACATGATAAAGCTTGGGAAATGGCCACATGTTGGAATCCAAATGATTTTCCCAGCTACCTCATGGTTTCTGAGCAAGGGCTCCCTAGTATGTTCAGCTTGTGGTATGTTTTAAACTAAAGTTCTACATGCATGAATTCTATTAAGATGTATGCTACTATTGAGCTTTGTTTCTATATGATGTCGAGTCTATGCATGATTTGCTATTGAGCTTTGTCAATAGATACGTTGAGCTGCTTTTCATACGATGTTGAGTTATTTATGATTTCATGTTGATCTTCGTCAATAAACGATGTTGAGCTTCGTTATATATGATGTGGAGCACTGCATATTTTTTTTATTGGGAGAAGAGTCTAGCACCGAGCGGCTAAGGTCGATCACCCTAAGCTCCTGCAAATACGCACCTCAACGTAGGTTGATACTATTATATGACTTGGGACCTCCCTAGTGAGCTTCCCCTTGCCTGAATAGGCCCTCAGCTTAATATCGATATCATGGTAGCGTCCTTAGCCTTGGCAAGATTGTGGACGGCTCTGCCCACTTGAGTGTGATAGTCGGGACCACCTAAGCTCTATCATGGTATGTCGGTTAAGTGATGAGTCTTCCATTTTCTATATTATTCAGATTTGCATAATTCATTACTCATGATAATTATTTTAAACATGCATGTACTAGAGTAAGGTTTGACTCATTGTTCAAATTTTCTATAAATGTCATATTTCATCTTTAATTCATTCGAATTAGTTATGATGTTATGAAGCTATGCATGGACATATTATGAAAAGATTACGATTTCAGAATGAATGCATGTAGTTCTTCCTCTCAGATTTGAAAGATTATGTTATGTTATGAAGTGTTTTGACACTTTACTTTACTTAAGTGGTTTTACTTTTACCTTTTGCATACTGGTACATTCCACGCATCGACCGCATACTTTCTATGTTGTATTATTTCATGATACAGGACTCGCCTGCAACTTTAGCCCCGCTCTTAGATAGCTTTTCGGAGTTAGTATCTGCTCGGATTGGTGAGTCCTCATCTTTCGAGGGCAAGACTTTCAGTTTCCCTTATGTATTTCCAGTTTTAGTACTTTGAGTTTGTTGGGGGTTTTGTCTCCATCAACTCGTCCATAGCTGGGGCTTATCGTACTATATATGTAATCGGCTTTGGATGCTTTTTTTTGTTGTTGTAATGAGTTAGACTTCCGATGGCTTATATTGTTGATCTCTTAAGATTTTGTTGAAATAAAAGTATGCTTATGTCATGGGTTGACTTGGAGTCTCTCGGAGTTCCTTGTCCCCCGTCTACGATCCGGCCTCCATTTGGGTCATGACAATTTCCGTGCACAATCATGGGGTAAATATGATTTATGTATTGTTGTTGGGTTACTCCTGACTGTGAGAATATTTGATGTAAGTTTTGTGTGATTTCAGGCCTTGTGTAATTGATGAGGTGTTGAAAGAAGTAAAGTTGCCAAATAAGTCGAAGTTACTTCCTAGAGCAATACCGCTGCGGGTGAAGTTACCGCGTGGGCCGAGGCCTAAATATTGTGCAGGACAGTCTTTGTGGCTAAGATGGATAGAGAAATATGGATGCATTTAAATAAGTATCATGAATAAAGAGTAAAGAAATTGTCTTGGTAAATTGTTGAGTGGGTGTTTAAACTGAATTATTGATTGCATATTAATTTTTACGTTGTCGGGGTGATAAACTAATTATAGTCGGCTGATGATGCCTACCAGTACGTATGGTGTATTGATACTACTCATGCTACACCTTTTTGGGTGTAGGTTGTAGGTGAATTGTGTTTCATGATTGACGGGATGATACTCAGAATCACTTCGTATTTTCTTTTGCAGGCGAAGATGTATCTTTTTACTTGTCAAGCATTTAAATAGAGCTCTTGCACCTGGCTAAACTAGATCTTGGGAGAGTCAAGGTTTTTTGGGAGGATTGAACTTTTAAAACGATATTGATTTGTGCAAATAGATGAGTCTTGTAAATATTTTTATGTGTTGTTTAAAAAGGGGTTCTCCTATTGAGTTAGAGTTATTGTAGGTGCCCGCACGAATTCTGGCTCATTTAAGGCCTGTGTGTGGAAGCATTGCTCTTGTATTTATGAGACCTGTAACCTTGACGCTCTGATACCAGTTGTAGTTATGACCTCAAATAGGCAGGTCATGCGGGCACCTACATTGACTCTACTCAATAGGAGAACCCTTGCGAACCATTATTCTTATTACCCAATTTCTCATTACTTCATTAATCGTAAAACAACTCAAAATAAAAATAAAGATACAAACTTTCCAAGTACTCTCCCAAGATCTAGTCTAGACAAGTGTATAAGAAGTTCTAATGTAAAATACATGACAAAATAAAATGACATATTGTCCGAGAAGAAGGACATAGAAGCCGATGCTGAGTACTCCACGCCACTCAAAGAACTTCAAACCTGCCAGAACCTACACCAAAAAGCTTAGCAAGATAAAATAGTACACCACACGTGCATCGATAGGCATCATCATCCGACTAAGGTTAGTTAAGGCAACATCATAATAATCAACATACAATCAATGCTACTAAATTCAACAATTAACTTTACCTCTATACAACCACTCAATAAATTTTATACTACATTATTTTTTCTAAGTCTCATCAGGGTTTAAAATGACCCAACAATTTTATCCATTAATTTATCTTCAATCTGCCTCCTTACTATTTCGCTGTAGTGATTACTCGTACCGCCACGTTGATCCCGCTGGGACTACTTGTTCGCCGGCAATGACATACACAACAAATAATGTCCCACTCTTTTGGCCGATCCAGCCTATTTATTTCGCTATAAAATTTCATACCACCACTATCTCTCTTACCATTTCACTATGATTGACCAAGTACATTTCTACCATATATTAGTCTATTTAATTATCTACAGAATTTTCCGATCCTTCTTAGAGAGGTACATCAATTAATAAACCTTACTTTCTATCTCGCAGTAATTCACTATTCTTTTATTTAAACTCGTCATACTATTCAACCTACAAAAATCAATTACAATAAAACATTCCATCGCAAATAAGGATTAACTAATTGAAGTACACACAAAAATCATCAAAAACATAATGAGGGGAGTCGGGTTTCCCCAAATATTAAAGTACATACACATACCAGCCTACATACCACGAAACTTCCATAAGATATCATACCTAAACTGTATAGCCATGTCCGATATCCCACACATGTATCTCACCTTAACCCGAATCATGTCTGTATATTCAGATCACACTTGTATACTGTATCTTTTGTCTCTCAAGTGGCCGTATGTAGAATTAAACATACCCGCATTCTCTGTCTCACAATCATCCCCGTGATATGCCGTGCACATGCCTTCTGTCACTCACTGTACACACATGCCAGAGGGATTTATGCTTGCCCTTCCGGGGCCATGACTCGCAGGGACTCTAGAAATTCATGTATTGTACACCTAGTTGATGAGTCTTTTATTATACCTATCTGTATACTCATATCTGTACACCCATCCTTTACGGTTTTTAGCCATACTCATTCGTGTACTCTCTCAAACTGCCTTCCATTACTCATCTCGTGGGCACGAGCCACTCAAGTATCGAATTCTTATTTTCAGAGTCCGATCGTACTAACCTCGTTCATCCGAGTTCTTCTTGTCCCCAGCTCACATTCACCATCATATTGATGATTTAATTCTCCATATTGTCCATTATATTAGTCACACGTCTGCTCAATACCAACCCAGCCCTCAATTTTGGGACGCACGTCATAGCACAACAAATAATAAATATCACACGATGAGAGTTAGATATACATATAAACGAGTACAATCACATACAATTTCGAACCCAATCTCGTACTCCAAATAGTAATAAAATACGCTATATTAATACATTACAAGGAATTACAACTCTGGGTTCGCTCACTGGTTTGGGCCCACCGCAGAGGCATTACTGCCATCACAATGGTCTCGCCAAAGGGTACAATAATGCACAAGCATCGGCGGCAATACTTATGATCAACTTTCCCAACCTCGTTCCACGAATCGCTCCTTCCCTATCTAGTCATTCTCTATCATGCCCACCAAAATGAAAGCAACATTTTATCAAGCTTATTTCAACCATTAACTTTTCGCGGTGTAACTATCAACACGAATAATATTCACCTACCCAAATAATACAATATGAACCGCATCATATCTGTGTCATTATGTAAAGTATAAATACCTCTAATTACTTCGGTTCAAATCATGTTTTATAATAATCATAACCTATTAACTGCCTGTTTATTGCATCTTCTAAACATGATTTACATGATTAACTGTCCAAGATTTCAATTCCAAAAGAATGACTCTATAATTATATACACATGAAAATATATTTATCAACAATGCCAAAAGCTCAATCTACATACAATTGATTCAATCTCACATACACCCTTAAGTATAGACTAATTATTATTACCATCTCTTCAAGGAGGGATTTTCACATTATAGGATATCACTACCCCTTTTCTAATCTGCTCATCCTCAGAATCTCACCGATTTCAATAAATCGACAATAGTTTTCTAAGTTTCGATCCTACCTCAAAGCATATCGACCATATACATGTGTATATGCTTGGGCTAATCTAAGTCTAAAACAATGGTTAGTAAAACATAGCCTACCTGGGTGCCGTTATCGTCAAGACGTTCCCAATTATATGCTTGCCTCGATTTCTTGAGTTCTTGCAGAAAAATCAGTTTTCATGAAGGATGAATCTTCACCTCATAGCCCTTCTTTTTTTTTCAAAAGTCTATTCTCTATTTTTTTGGCGTTTTTATTTAACTCTTTTTAGAGACTAGGTTTATAAAATCCTAAATGGAATGGGATTACGGAATTCTCGTTTGTGTTACTCGCTGCAACGAATCCATTTATCAATGCAGTGGTTCCACTATGGAGGGAAACGTCCCACCGCGACGGACACGTGCCTGGGTCCACCAGATTGTGACCCAAAACCCCATTCAACTTGTTCGGTTCCCAAGCCCCTTATTTCTTGGAGATTTTGTTTCAAATTTCTAAAAATTTAAATTCACCTGCTCTGATTGGTCGGTTTGCTATAACAACCAGGCAGGTCGTTACACCTATAAGGCTGCACACTAACGAGTGTTCTTATCTTTATTGATGAATTAATTATTTAAAACATAAAAAAAATAAAAAAAATAAAAAAAATAAAAAAAATAAAAAAAATAAAAATATTTTTAAATTAGAAATTGTTAATTAGTGTTTAAATTCTACTTGTAGTCTTTATTTCGTAATTTATGTTTTTATAAATTTTAAAAATTAAATTATATCTCTTGATTGAAATATCTATGTTATATACACTTAATATTTATACTCAATATTTAATTATATAAGATATATAATATTATATTAATAAAAATTTTGAATAAATTGGAATTGATATCAAAATATTTAAGTCCTAAAGAAAAGGACGTATGTGGTCGAAAAAACGCAAAAGAATGGATTTTTATTTTCCTTTGAATTTTTTTATTTATAAAATTTAATTTATCTTACCATAAGTAAATTATTATCTTAGCCAAATAGGAAAAAAAGATTTGTAGGTAATATATAAAAGGTGATCGAAAAGTTTTATGTCAA
The DNA here is from genome assembly GCA_018107945.1 of Datura stramonium. Taxonomy (NCBI): domain Eukaryota; kingdom Viridiplantae; phylum Streptophyta; class Magnoliopsida; order Solanales; family Solanaceae; genus Datura; species Datura stramonium. The sequence continues at coordinate 94,837 of JACEIK010005543.1, read as the reverse complement.
TTTTTTTTTTGGGATAAGAAAAGTTCTTACGAGAGAAACACTCTAATAGAAAGTGTGTGAGTATTATACCAAAATCAACAGAAAATTATTGAAAAGAAAATTATTTTTTTATTTCATTTAATTTATTGTGAATTGAGATTTTTGAGAAAAATTTCAACAATATTCGTAATCCAATTTGTTTGCAGTGAGTTCCGTTGATCAAGGAGTTAATAACAAAGATCAATCTCGATATATAGATGTTAACACTCCAATTTTGGTTCTCCATATTTTTTAGTTAATTATTCAAGATTTAAATAATCAAAAAAATTTTTAGTTTATTTTGGTGCTATTTTTCCAATTTTATTTGATCGATAAGATCATTTACGACTTAATTTTAATATCTAGTTTATTTTTTGTATATAATTATTTTACTTTGTTAAAATTCACGAAGCTCGATTAGTTTATTGAATAATCAATTCGGCTCAATTTTATTTTTGCAATTATTTAATTTTAGTCAATTTAGCTATTCTATTAACGTTCTGTTGGCAATTGAAATATTTGGCTACGATTTAAATTTCATTTTAACCACTCTTTTACTCATAAAATCAGCTCTTTTTTAGCCTCAAAATAGGACCGATTTGCAGCCCAAAGTTCACCCAACTCAGCATCACAATACCTTATTTTGGCCCATAGCCATTTCCATCCGGCTCACCAATCTTCTTGCACTTCATAGCCCTCTCTCTCACTCCTTTTCTCATTCTCAATAAACAACGACAAACAACTTCACAATTCGACGACCTCTTCTCGTTTTTCTCTCACCAACGAACAGACTCATCTCCTCTCCTAGAAATCCGCCGCAAATTACGCTCACAACACCTTAATTTCGCACCAGCCCTCATGTCTCTTTTCCCTCTGTTTCATGGTAAACTCTCCTTCCTCATCTCTTTTCAATCAATCCAGAGTAGGTAAACTCCACCACCCCCTATCAGTTTTTTTTAATAGATTTTTTCTCTTTTTTCACTCAATCTGTCCCTTCAAAACTTGAGGATTCAAATTTTGAATCCTCCAGTTCTTGAATAATTTTTTTTATTTCATTGTTTCATATTAAAGGGGACAACGCACACATGAGCACAGGGGGACCGACAGAGGGGAACGAAAGAAAAGGGAAAGAAAGAAAACACACAGCTTAGAAATTGATTCCGTTTCATTTCCTCCGAAAGTTAACCTTTTCTTTCTTGTTCTTACTGAGCCTCTGAGCAGGAATATTGAGTCGTTCCTCAACTCAGCTCAAAGCCCCAGTAGCTGCCCTTAAAGAGGTAATTTTTATTCCTTCTAGTATTATTTTTATTTTTTTTATTTTTTATTTTCTATTTTGTGTTGATTTAATCAATTTTAAGTCATATTTTCTTGGTGTGAGAGTTGAATGTTTTAATCCAATATTCTCTTCCCAGTAGATTTCGTTTCATACTTAGTATCAAGTAGTTTATTCTAAGCTGCTAATATAATTGTCTTGGCCTTTTGATTTCTTTGCACTTTGACTCGTGTAATCTTCCTCTCTTTTCCATTCAAGCATGAATCCAATTTGTGAATGTGTTCATTATTTTTTTAAATTTTTGTATGCAATATGCCCTCGTCTAATGGGTAAAACAGTGAGTCTTTTCTTCCTTTAGTTATATATCATAAGCGTTATTAATCAAACGAATTTATGGCTCCGCTACTTGATTTAAGATTATGTTTTGAATAAACCATCAAGTGTCTTGTTTTAAGTAGAATGAAAACAATGGCTGGTTACCTCTTTAAATGAAGCATATTATGTAGATAAGCTATAGTTTACTTAAGGAAAAGGCTCTTTAGCTATTTTAAATTTCTCTGTCTAGTTGAAACATATGACATAAGAAATAAAAATTGAAAGTTTTATTTATTCCCCCACATCATTAGTATGCGATAAAAGATTTTCATGCAGGTTATGTTGTAATATCTTTTGCCTTCAGTTAGTACTGTTGTTGTTTGGTCCTATTATGAAATGGAAAATTTGGAAATTTTTATTATCCTCGCTTATTTCTGCTTTAGGAAAAAGTTATGGTCTAATTTGGACTTTTTTAAATATAATCTACTCTTTTTCATAAAATTTATCTAGTATAAAAGTTAGAAGAACAATTTGATGGTTCTTGCTAAGTGATGACTCATCCCTAATTATTTATGGAATAGATGCTGATCTTTTCCTCACTCCACAAAATGATCTCTTCTTGATATTGAGACTTCATAAGTTTTTTCAGGTTTTATCTCCATTTATGTTCACTAGTTTACTTTTCACGTTTCATCTTAGTGTGTGAGTTAAGACTAGCTTGGTCCGAGCGCTTTCTCTCTCTCTCTCTTAGAAGTTGTGGTCAATTTCGAATTATCTCCTCTATACCTAAATCATCCATTGTCCATGATTTGCAATGGTGGTATTTATGTGTGATTTATATGTTTAGTAGCAAACATTATATATTTTGCTTCATGAAGCATTTTTCTTTATTAAACTATCATTGGGATACACTTGGATGTTCTTTAAAATGACAGGAGTTTAGTTCTGGCATTAAGAATAATTATTATACTTGAGATTCATGCTAAAGGATGTTCTATGAAACTTATGCAATTTAATTTTACTCTTGTTTGTTTAATGTCATACTAATTTATTCTGTTTTGATGCATGTAAACTCCAAAACCGACTCCTGTGGACTTCATTCTTCCGTTGCATGTTCTGCGTAAAAATTTTGAGCCAGTGTTATTCTCCTTGTCCAATCGATAAGATCTAAGAATTCTTTTGAGTTAAAGTTTGAACCATACAAAGCAGAAGCAGATCGAAGGAGTGGCGAGATTGGGCCTAAGCTCAGTCGCCCTACAGTTTTTTTTCTGCATTTTATTTATTAGTTTTATGTATGTATCACTTATCATTTTGTTTTAGATTTATTTATTTTTAACCCAGTATATGAATCCAGGCAGATCGAGCAGATTATAATTATCAAATTGTCTTGCCTACTGATGACTTAAGACTGGCACAAGTCGTGATGTTTAGTTGTTGGTTAGGATGTTAATTTTTCTTTTTTGTTTTTTTGTTTGAACAAATGCCCTTTGGAAATTTCATGAATAATTTCAAACTCATGATCAACTTATAGACTTGTGGGAATACTTTAAAGATTATTCATATCTTTTTGTCTCAAACAAGAATTAAAATTTTCAAAAAATTAGTTAAATTATAAGTTAATTCACAAGTTTGATTAATGAGATATTTAAAGTACTATATAAAATGATTTTAACCATTTGTCTTTAAAATTTTCTTCTTTTTTTTTCCAAACATTTTTGCAAAATACGTCACTCTTAGCTAAAAAAATATTTAAATTCATCGTTAACTATTTGTGAATTTTTTGGAAGTGCTTAACACATTCTTCTGAAGATCATCAAACCTTACCCAAGCTCTAAATTCTTTAAGTTAAAAGGTTTTCTTTTTTAAATTGGTTTTCTAATTTTTCAAAAATTAGGTGGTGACTCTCGTGTCTTTCACAATGAGCCAAAGTTATGGGATGTTTGATCTAGTTCAAAAAATGGGTCGTAATGTATCGCGGAGCACTCCACTGGAATTTATTTAGGTTCTAACCAAATAAATTTTCTGACATTTTGTATAACCTTTAATGGTTAATTTGTTAAAATTATATTCTATCTGTTTATTTTTATCTAAACCGCTATTGCATTTCATGGCATTAATTCCGCCAAATGGCACAATAAACATTCGCCAAAACAAATAGTAAAGCAGTTTTGCGAAGCTCGCAACCATTTTATACAACAAAACACTCTTACGAAACTCTATGATAATTTATCGGTTCGAGTGCGTCCAATGATTGTCATAATTCTAGCCCAGGTTGTCCGCTTGGATCCCTAATCTTTAAACTGTGAAAATTAATTAGCTAGTGTAGAGCTAAACCAAAATCCACATTAGCTGTCACGACCCAAATGGCCGAATGACACCCACACTAACCCCACACTAACCCCTGTGCAGAAGGAAACTAATGATTCCCAATAACTTTTCCGGCTATTAACCATGAAGAAATAACAATATAATAAAAATGAAATGAATTGTAATATTCGAAAATTGTAATAACCAACTAAACCAAAACAGCAAAATCTTTCCAATATTCGGAAAGTCATTGCACTTTAACGTTCATAATCACATTCTGAAATATTTAAACTAAACAAAAAGAAATGCTGAAGAGTCTGAAGGAGAGACAACTTTATCGAAGGAGTAAGACCGTCTGCCCTCGAGCTTCTCACCTTTTCAAGAACTTGCTACTATTATAGGTGGGGACGAGAAGAGCTTTTTTATCATATTTTGCACTCAGAAAGAAGTGAAATAGTAGGGTTAGTACAAAGTAATTCTGCATCGTAGGCTTCATCAACCGACCTTACATAATAACATATAAGTAAGGCAATAATAATATGAAACCAGTCCCAAACATCATACGTAAATACAGTAAATATTTCAAGTATACTTACTTCTGCATAGGTGACAACTGGCCTCGCTCATTGATTAAGCCTGCTGTAGTGGTTCATTGGATCGCTACAGCAGTCTTGCCGCAAAATAGTCACTCCGCCGCAGTGGTATTGCTCGAGGTAGTAGCTCGACTTAGCTGCACCTTCTTCAGCTCACAGTTTTCAATAGTTGACACCCTCTATTTATTCATATATAATTCAAGTGTTGACATCAAATAATAACAACTCATCTCAACATGCAGTTTAAAGCATTTCATCATCTTTAATTATCACACGGTATCACACTTAATATCTTTTTAAGCAACTTTTCTCATTCAAGTTACAATTATAATCAAACTTAACTCAATCACTTAGCACATACTCATTCCAAGCCTTTAACATGATTACAAAAACACTATAAAATAAAATAAATGGTGACATGTAGGGAACAAGCCTATCACCATAAACACTCCGTCATCAAAATCGGTATACACACAAGCTAGAGGGTCTTATTTCTACCCATCATGCGACTCCGCAGGGAACCTAGAAATCCATGTATTGTACCGGCATGGTACCTGCTCCAACTACAGTGCTCATCCGGATTCTTCCTCGAACATGAGCTTACTTAAACCAATATCACTTGCTCGGGAATGCTCCCCTCAAGATGAGCCTCTCATCTTAGGATATTATTACTATCCTTAACCATTCTCATTCAACTCGAATATACAGAATTCTTTAAACACTATGAGTTTATAATCTACTTCTCACTTGCATAAGTACAAACCATCAAACATCTCAATTGCAATGCAAAGAAACTTCACCTAACAATTTAACACAATTATAACAATGTAGATCACATCATATCCATATTACTTATAATTCATTCAATAGCAAGTCATACAGAAGGTCTGCACAATCACATATCATTAGCACAAAATTTACATGCCATTAATAGGTCTATTTCCTTGAACCATAACCTACCTTGATTTTTGGGTTCGGAAAGTCAGCTACTTCCACAAGAGCCTTCCTTTCTCAACGCTCAGAAAGTTCAAAATCTTAAACAATAATATAGAACAATGTCATACTTACTCTTCAGTATAGTCTAGAAGTTCAAGCTCCTATTTGTGGTATTTTGGTACAAATCCCTCCATTCTACCTAGTTCTAGGAATCACCCTCACAACCCACGTTCTCTAGCAAGTAAACCTCGAAGAATGGTCATTACTCCTTAAATTTCTAATCACATCACCCATTTAACTCCTAGCGATTCGCCCTGAACATCAACCTATGTCTTCAATCCTAAAGTTCCAACGTTAAAGGTTCTCTATAGAGTCAATAGTTACCCAATATTATATAGATAAAGAGTCTTACCTGAGAAAGGAATTCACTACTATGGAGGAAAAACGCTATAACCCTTCTGATTATGTTTTTGAAAATAATAGGTATATCCCCAGAAATCCTATTTAAAAAACCCACTTTTATTCTGTTGTTCGCTACAGTGGTCAGGATACCGTTGCAACGGATCCAATGGTTAATTCCTGTCCATTAGGCGGAACTCCGACCGTCACCACCGTCTCGCTGCAGCGAGAATTCTACCATTGCAGCAGTCCTCGAAACCAATAGCTCCCCCTGAAAATATTTTTAACACTTAGCTCATTTCAAATCATTTTCTGTAGATTCTAGTTTTCTAGAGTTCTAAGTTTGTTTCCCTTGGTAACAATTTACTGTATCGTTATATTAGCATATTGGACTAAGTCAGCTTTCAATACCCAAGGTGTATTAAGTCTACCATTGCATACCACCCTATTGTCTAACGGTCTTCAGCTTAAAGACATTCATCCAACTATTTGATTATTTAAAGGATATGTATGCCGAGTTGTGCGGACCATATTGCTCCTCGTGATTGGAATTTTTTAATAGATTTTAGAGAAAATTACACTCTATGACAATTAGAATAACATAATTATCCATTTTAGCCCATATTGTAGTTATTACCTTAACCAAATTTCTTTTATTAATTTAAGTTTTCTTCTCGTTCCTCTTGTTCCTTCTAACTTTGGTTATTCCCTCCCATAAAATATTTCTTATTCTTTTTGTCCTCTCTACTTCTTCGTTTTTTTTTCTTTTCTACTGGCTTTCTATTGCTTCTCCCTTTCTCTTTCTTTCTCTTCTTCTTCTTCTGTCTTTTTTCGTTCTTTTTTTTCTTTCATGATTTTTATATTTAGATTTTTAGATATTAAGTGTAAATTTGATACTTTTATCATTATAAATTTAAACATTAATTCTTAGGTTAATTAAATTAAAAAAACAAAAAAAACATGTAATTTAATTAAAATACAAAAATAAACACATAATTAAAAATTTTGAATTTGTTAAAATTTTAATAAATTGATAATTATGATTCGTTGGTGGTGTCATTTCAAGTTGTGGTTAAAATTTGATGAAGAATTAAGTGTTTTCTTAATTTTGGTCCTTTTATTTTGTTAATTTGAAACAGTATTGCATATAAGTATAAACTAGTTATTCATGGTGAATTAGTCAATAATATATCAATTTTGTATAAGTTTAAATAATTTTTTATATAATTATGTAAAAATGTGTATAAATATTTTTTATATGCCAATTATATATTTTTGTATATTTATATAAAGTTAATGTATTGTCTACATTAAATGTATAATATTGTATAATATTGTATAACATTGTATAAAGTTGTATAAACACTATTGCGAATATTTTTTTTGGCTATGTGAATAAATTTAAATTTATGCTATGTAAATGTAATATTTTATGTTGAAAATGTATATTTTTGAAACAAATCTCTTTCTTTTAAATTGTAGTCGAAGGAAGATTTTTCATCTGAAAGGTGTTTGGAAAGCTCAAGAAATTAAGAACAGAAAGCTACCGTAAAACGACTTAGTTTAGAATTTATTATTGTATCCTTGTATAGGACTAATTTTACCCTTTCTTCCCTTATTTTGTATCCCTATTCGGTACATCCTTAAAGTTTTGTAACTATATTATTATTAATGAACGCATTTGGGGTAATAGAACGTCTTACAAACACACATGCATCCTTCAAATGTTAAGCTGCCTTTGACTTAAAAAGGTTACATTACTTATTAGGATGTGTTATATACTATTTATGGTAATATGCTACATAATTTTGCTTTTGTCTGTACTTACTTGGTTTATGTGCTTAATACATATATTTTACTTTAAACATGATTGGTCAAAGTCTTAGAACATCTTTTGGCATGTCATCTTCGAAATTTGAGCCTTCCTAAATGCTTGTCTCCAAGTCCATTCTCGAATTTTTTAAACCACCCAAGTTCCATATTCTATATTTTCTTAAAGATAACTGGTTAGACCACCGTTCAATTCATATTGATTACGTCATTCCCTATTATTTCCCATATACACATTATAGAAAGCAAACTTGTACTGAATCTGAAAAGAGTATGAATATTGTACCTTTCTTCAAAACACATAGTTCACTTTATTCAAATTCCTTTTCTTTTGTCAAAATCTTAGAGTTTGTCAGATGGTCGTACCCTGTCAATTCATTCATCCGTTTTAAAGTCTTTTATTTTATTCGAATTTTGGACTATTCTGTTGAGAAAAACTAGCATTATATGCTTTATTATTTCGATAAACTATTATGACCAATGGACTAACACTTTCACCTTTGAGTTTTTCTTTTCTTTTTAGAGGCTGATTTGTGTTGGTAATCAAACTTTCTCACTTCAAAAAGATCAAAGTAATACTCATTAGCAGAACATCCGCATTTTACACGATCTAAGGTCAAGAAAGTAATTTCAGACTCATCATTTTCTACTTGGGCTACCAAGAAGACTCGCTCCAATATGAACTCCAGCTTGATCAACACAATGGGCTTCATCCGAGCCAATCCCCACTTTGCCTAGCACAACTGACCCTAGCACCTCGACAGGACTAGAAACAACCCTAGAGGTTATTGCTTATCTAGAGCAGCAAATTGATGATCTAAGTCACATGGTAATACAAATCAGAGTAGCTTTGCGTATTCTACCAAACATAACCCCACTTTTCTCGATGTTCAAGCCAAAAAGGGCCTATGTTGCCACCTCTCATTCCAATGTTAGATGAGTTTTACCAAGGATATTATTTCAACACTTCTTAATAAGTTCAAACACTTCTTCACTCATCCAACTTAGAATGTTCCCCTTGTGTACCCATTTCTCCTCCAAAGGCCCATAACATATCATTGGCACACTATGTTCCCGTACACTTATGTCGTTTCTCCACCTGCACAAACCCGAGGGCTATGTCGCCTTGATGCTGATCAATATGTTGAGACTGAGAATGAAGCAAGAGTGATCAATGATGAAATGGTGAATAGGAAGCTCAAGAGTTTGGAAGATTCCATTAGAAGTTTGCCAGTATTGGTTGTAACCAAAGCATGAAGTATGAAGAGCTATATGTATTTTTTGGAGGTGGAATTGCCATGGGGTTACAATATTCCAAAGTTTGAAAGGTTTGATGTCGAAATTCTTTCACTTAAAGGTCTATAATGAAAAGTTAATCGTTGTGGGTAAGAATGATGGGATAAGAATCAAGTTGTTCATTTAAAGTTTGAGTGGAAAAGCTTTAGTGCGGTACTCTAAGAAAGACGCAACCAAATTGTGTACTTGGGATGACTTGGCTAATGCTTTCATGGATCATTACAAATTCTCATGTGAGATTGTTCCCCGATAGAATCTCGATTATAAAGCTAGATCCGAAATCAACTGAATTCTTTAGAGAATATGCTATACAACAGAGGAAAGAAGCATCTAGAGTACATCCTCCTATGAATGAAGCAAAAATGATCACTTACTTCATTCAGGCACAAGACGCAGATTAATATGAACGAATGGTGACAATGGGTGAAACCTTTGTCAAGTCATAAAATCTAGAGAAATGATTGAGGATGGTCTTAAGACTGAGAGAATAACAAGTCTAGAAGCTTTACAGTGCACTAGTAAGACCTTCCAATTTGGTTCCCTTGAAAGTGAAAAGAAGAAAGATAAAGAGGTTATGAGAGTGATGACTCAAGGAGGTATATCATATTACCGTTAACAATCTCCATGATACCAGACCAATGCTCAATATGTGAAGTATTCCTCATGCCCATATTATCCTACTTCATCAGCCCACCAGCCTCATTCACCCCAAAGGTCATGTCCCGTCTTCGACACACAACTAATATATTGTTATCCATGTCCGCCACAAGATCTTCAAAATTAACGCACCTCATCCTAACTTTGAAAGGAAACCTCAGAAGTTTTTACGCCGTTGGTAGAATCATTGACTCAACTTTTTTTAGGTTGAAAATAACAGGGATACTTCATCCGATAGAAGAAAAACCTGTCAATACTTCATCCAATTAGTATTGATCTTGATAAGTGATGTGCCACCATTCTAGAGTAGTGGCGCATGATACAAAGAAGTGTGTCACCCTCAAACACAAAATTCAAGACCTGATTGAAAAAAGGTGATAACATTTGTAGAAGTTCCACTAAAACGTGAACAACAATCCACTGACCAATCACAAGAAGTAACCGTGAGTATAATCAGTTGTAGAGATGAATAAAGTTTTTTTGGAAGCTGCACTTTGGAGTCTTTTCGACCCTGCATTTGAAGGAATTTTCTTCTTTCTATTGTAACCGCACTTTATGGCCTTCTTTTCCTTTATAATGCACTTTTATTTGTACTACGAACTACGTCGATCGGATTTCTCTGACAAGGATACATAGGCAGTTACATTAGCTTTGGTCATGATTATTAGAAAAATCTCAATTTCTCTTTTTTAATCCCGAACTACGAATGACTTGATTCCTACTTTAACAGGATACATAGATTCCTTACTAGCTCGGTCATATTCCCTATAAGTTTTCAATTTCCCCTTCGTAATGGAAAATGGGGTAGAATTTTTGAACGGATCTAAACAATGCAAAAATTTGGATTATCATCCGAAAATGAGTTTGAATATCATATCAAGTATGCACCAGGGGAAGAACTTTTTGAGGAATTCAAAAATTTACAAGAGATAAATATTTACTACAAGTTTAAATGTCTGAAGCTTACCGAAGTTGAAACAGGGGTAAAAGTTTTGAAAAGATCTCAAAAACTCCATACTAAGCGAAGTCACGAGAAATGAAGAAGTTCAAGAGTCTTTCTATACTCAAATTAGCAGAATTTTTAGAAAGGTCCTCTCAAAAAGTTCCACCAAGATTGCACTGTGAGACCAGACTCGCCATAAACTAAATGCAGGAAGAGGCAGCATGAAAGGCAAATCCAACACGAATTAGTCTTCAAATCCAATTTTTCGAATACAAGAAAAATAAAGTCACAAGATTAACAAATATCAAGACTGCCAAACATGAAAGAAAGGCGTTATTAGACCTGTATATGGCCTCGCCTGCACAACCCATGGCTTATCCTCTCACTTTATCTCTAGTTTATTCATTTTACTTCATTATGACTCTAACTTTTTCCCAAATTTATAGGTGAAGTCGCAGTAACACTGGGCAGATTATGCAGATTATCCGATCACTACATCAAAACTATTATAAACCAAACTGCTTCATCTCCAACTTTACCCTCCATTAGATCTAATGCTTTTCATAGTTTCTTTATGATAGTATTAACATTTGCACTTAAGCTTGAAGGTGATGCCATTCAAATTTTATTTTCCATAACCATGAATCGGGAAGAGGATAACCAGATATTGACATGCTCAAAGCCTCAAGATATTATTACACATAAGGAGGGATTTCGGCACCAAGGATCCAATACAACGAATCGACTCATACCTTTCCTTCTATTTTGATGAATCTAATCCACTTTTATCTCAGAAGTTTATTCTCTTAACTCATTAGTTTTAGGTTCAAACTAATGCACCTGATTCTTATTCCATAAATATATGTAGGTAGTCCTACATATGGGTTCATTCTTATCACAACCCGGGTCTACACTTTGATGCATCATGATACTTAGAACCACGAATGACTCCCAGCTAAGCATGGAATAGTACATCTGACATGAATGGTAATTAACATGAATTCTTTGAGCGCAAGCATAACTGATTACTAACATACTAAATATAAATACCGAAGGAAAACTGGATAAACGGAATTAACTTAATACTACAACTTCCGTGTCTAAAAGCCTTTACAGATGATTACTGGGAAATTCCTCCAGCTAACTCCAAGTCTAGAAAACTGAAATTAAGCTCAAAGTGTAATCAGGGCAACTGCCTCGCCCTCGGAAGAGAGGATCACTCAAAAGGCAATCGCTGCACTGATCTGAAGGGGAAACTAATTTACGCAGAGTGAACATAATGAGCTCATATCACGTAACATATATAGAGCATACGTCAGTACTTGAAATGTACTGAGTATGCGATATATTAAATAAAACATAAAATATTAGTAGTTCACAAGCTAGATTGGTATGAAGTACAATAATCATGCACAACTCATACTCAAGGGTCTTGTAATCGTACAAAAATACTGTAAGAAGTGATAAATCTAAAAACGTATGACATAACATATATTTTGAAATCTTTAATACTGACTGAATGTACTGTACTATATTGTGGGAGTGCTCTAATCGACATATAAACCATGTGAGCTAAACGTGAAATTTGATGTTTACCCCATCGATAGGGGCCCATCGTACCTTCCAAGGTACAATGACTAGACTGTGTGATCACTTACTATAAAACCCATTTGGGTTAAATGCTATAGTGGCATGTAGTTTTGGGAACCCGGGTGCGCTGAACCATGACCTGCTCATGCCAAGTACTACCTCAAATAATGACATATAATTAATGTATAAATATATATAAATACTAAACTGTATCATAGCTCGGATCGATGCCCTAAGGATAAGTCAAAACTAATTATCTCGAAAGTGTCTTGAGAGACTAACGGACATGACAGACTGATGAACGAGTCATGATAAATGAAAATACTGACTTTTGTTTAACTACTGACACTGACATGCTAAGAGGACTGAGAAATAATATAACCATAAATGCTGAATTCTGAATCAAATAGGGTTTGGTAGTTCAAACTAAATTAACATCATATAAGTTCATTAGCTTCTTGAAAACATGTTAAAACTAGAAGTATACGGAAGTGAAGCATGCAAGCTGTAAAATCATATTCAACTCTAAATAACATAGTTATGAGAGCACAATAGCATAAGATAGGAAATTTAACATCTGAGAGTCTACCCTAAAACATGATTTCTAGGGAACTTCAAGAGCTAGGGTTTTTTGAGAATTTCGGGACACAAGGGTGGAAGAAAACCATTGCTAAAGTCCCATATACATGAGGTAGATGAATTCCCAGCAAGAACCTTAACTAAAGCACCACAATGAACCCGGCTTCACTTGGGAGAGTCTTCATCTTCTACGTAATGCTCTGTAAGTATGGGAGAGAATGAGAGAGTAAGAATGATCAATTTTCAATTTCCTGCCTCTAAACATACCCCAATATGATGTAGTTTAAGAGTTAGAGCTTAGGATTTATAAAATGCCCCTGGGTAACTGCCTCAAAATTTGACTATCCGGGACCATTGGGTCTCATAATGAGTCGTTGGTTGAGATCATGACTCATTGATGCTACTGTTGTTTTTTTGGGCTAGAAATGTCAGTTCTTTCAGATTTTTGATGATGGTTGATAGGATGACTCATTTGTGGATACAATGAGTCGTCACCTTCAGTCGTCACTAGAGTGAAAGTTTGAACTATTTCAAGTTCTCTCTCATGGACTCCGATTTAACGACTGCTAGGGATGGAACAACGGGTTGTTGTTTCCACATGTGGTTACTGGAGGAATTTTAGCACTTTCTAGATTTCATCTAACAACATGATACAATGAGTCGTTACTTCTTCCAACGACTCCCGTTAGGCTTGTTGGTTAAGGGGAAGATTTTGGACTTGTCGTAATGTCCAACACGATGACTCGTTACCTCCAACAATAGGTTGTTGTATTGCTCATTGAATCTCGAGCAAGCAACTGGGCCGGACGGCTAATGACAATCCTAACGGGTTGTTGTCTTTGACAACGACTCGTTTGACGAGTTGTTCTGAGGAAAATTTTCTGGTTCTCATTCCAAGTTATGGTTTGGTCTTAGAAACTTTTGAGGTTTTACAATATCTCCCCCTTAGGAATATTCATCCTCGAATGGAGACTAAGCTAAAAAGATAGGGAAAGAGCTACAATACCGAAATTGAAAACTGTAATCTGAATACCGAAGGAGTGACTCACTTCGAATTGAGATAAAATACTAATTGAATTCATGCAACAAGGGAGCACACTAAGACATGAATAGAGTCGACGAGCATGGCATTGGAATAAAGTACTAGGGAGGGAATTTAGTACCTGATCAAGCTGAGATGGAAGGGAAAAGGTGGAGATATTTAGCCATCACAGTGCTTCAGCCTCCTATGTAGCTCCCTCAACTGTTGATTCCTCCATAAAACATTTACTGAAGAGACTTCCTATTTCAACATATGACCACTGCCCAAAATTCGAAAGGGGACCCTTCGTAAAAGAGACTAACCTTTACACCAACACTCTCTAAATACTCAATTGAGGTCAAATCACCGATGCATTTCTTCAACAGAGACACATGGAAGACTGAAAGCACTAATGTTAACTCCATAGGCAATTCCAACTTATAGGCCATATTGCCAATGCGCATTAGATTTATAAGGGCCAACATACCTAGGACTGAGCTTTCTTTTCTTCCTGAACCTCATATCCCTTTCATAGGTGAAATTTTCAGATGCACCCAATCATCCACATCAAACTCCAACTCCCTTCTCCTTACATATGCATATGATTTCTCTCGGCTATGAGCTGTTTCTAGCCGTTCCCTAATAAGATGAACCTTCTGCATGGTCTCATGTACTAAATCAGGCCCTACTAGGGTAGCTTCACCAACCTTAAACAACCCTATAGGAGACCTACATCTCTACCATACAATGCCTCGAACGAGACCATCTGAATGTTGTTATTGCAAACTGACAGAGGTAGTGATCATCCCAACTGCCCTTGAAATAGATCACACAAGCCCTTAAAATATCCTCTAGAGTGTGAGTAGTCTGCTCAGCTTCAGCTTGTTTGTCTGTGGGTGGAATGCTGTGCTGAGCTTAACCTGAGTAACAAGTCCCTTCTCGAAATGACTTCTAGAAGTGCCTGGGGTAAGCTGAGTACCCCTATCTGAAATGATGGACAAGGGACTCCATGCAGCCTCGACTAATTCCCGTATGTGGTCTAGCATAATGCTTGTTGAATCTGTAGTCTTAACTAGTAGGAAAAGAGTCACTTAGTCATCCGGTCTACAATCACCCAAATTGAGTCACGTTGTCGGCGGGTATGAGGTAGACCTGTAATAAAATCCATGTTCACTTTTTCCAACTTCTAAGTAGGAATGTTAATATCCTGAGTCATACCCCCAAGTCTCTTATGTTCAACCTTGACCTCGTTGGAAGTTTGGATACTTAGCTACAAATTCTTCAATGTCCTTTCTTCATGCCGTTCCACCAAAAGACTTCCCGTAGGTCACGGTACATCTTGGTGTCACCTGGGTGGATAGAGTACCTGGAGTTGTGAGCTTCCATCAGTGTCTGTTGCCTCAAATTATCTATATCTAGAACACACAACCGACCCTAGTAACAGAGCACACCATCTCCTTTGAGAATGCTTCAGCTTAGAACTGCTTTCCTTCAAATTGGAGCAGGATTGGGTTCTTTCATCTTGCTTTGACTCTACCTCCACCATAAGAGAGGATTCTGATCCATTCTACTATACTCACCTTCTATTGAATCAACCAAATGGACTCCCAACCAAGCTACCCTCAGAAATATCCTTTGCCAACTCCCCTGTTTACTATCCTCAATATGAGCAACACTCCTCATAGACATCCCGCCGAGGGCATCAACTACTACATTGGCTTTGCCCGGGTGGTACAATATGCTCATATCATAATCCTTCAATAATTCCAACCATCTCCTTTGATGAAGATTCAAATCCTTTTGATTGAACACATAATGCGCTTCTCGTGGTCAGTGAACATCTACATGAACGCCATAAAGGTAGTACGCAAACTTTAAGGCAAAAACTACCGCTGCTAACTCAAGATCGTGATTTGGATAGTTCTTTTCGTGAATTTTGAGCTGTCTGGAGGCATATGCTATCACTTTTCCATGTTGCATCCAAACACATCCAAGGTCAATTCTGGAGGAATCGCACAGATCACAAATCCTCTCGATCCTTTCCGACGTAGTCAAAATCGGGCTGTAGTGAGTTGAGTCTTCAACTCCTGAAAACTCTTCTCATATGCATCAGACCACTAAAATCTCACTTTCTTTTTGAGTTAGTCTGGTCAAAGGAGAGGTCATGGAGGAAAATCCTTCTACGAATCATCTGTAGTAACTAGCTAGTCCCAAGAAACTCCGAATACTTGACGGAGAAGTGGTATCTAGCTGTCCTTGGCTGCCACTATATTTTTAGGATTCACCAATACCCGTGCCGAGACCACATGACCGAGGAACACCACTAATTTTAGTCAGAATGCACACTTTCTGAATAAGTTAACAATTGTCGGTCCTTGAGGGTCTGCAAAAATATCCTTAGGTGGTCTGTATGTTCCTCCTCTATTCTGGAGTAGACCAAAATATCTTCTATGAAGATAATAACAAACATGTCCAGGTACGGTTTGAATATGTTCATCAAATTTATAAAAGTTGCAGGAGCATTCTAGCCTAAAAGATATAACTACGAATTCTTAGTGACCATGGTCAGAGTTTGAAAGTGCTGTTTTGAAATGTCACTTTCTCGTATCCCGAGCTAATGGTATCCTATTCTAAGATCTACCTTCGAAACAACTAGTCTCAAGTAGGTCGAACAAGTCATCAACTTCCGGTAGAGTATACCTATTCTTTACTGTGACTTGTCCAGCTAATGGTAGTCGATGCACATTCTGGGTGTACCGTACTTCTTTCACACGAATAGGATTGGGGCACCCCATGGAGGATGTTGGGTTTGATGGAAACCCTTATCTAGAAGGTCCCTCGGGTTTTATTTAACTCTTAAGCTTATGTTGAGCCTTTATGTAAGGAGGAATTGAGATAGGCTAGATATCTGGAAGAAGGTCTATGCCGAAGTCTATTTCTCGCCTGTGAGGGACTCCAGGAAGGTCTTCGAGAAACACATCTAGAAACTCATTGACGACTGGAATTGACTAAAGAGTTGGGGCTTCGAACTATAATCCTTGACTCTAACCAAGTGGTAAATGTACCCTTTGAGATCATTTTCTAGCCTTAAGGTATGAGATAACCGACCCTAGGCATAAGTACTACCTTTCCACTCTAGGACTGGTTCGTTAGGAAACTGGAATCTAACGACTCTGGTTTTTGTAGTCAACTGAGGCATAACAAGCATATAACTAGTCCTCAAGTATGAGGTCAATATAGACCAAGTATCTAACTCTACTAGATCAACCGTGGTGACTTTTTTGTAACACTATGACCGGACAATTCCTATTCACCCGATTGGCTCTAACTGACTCACTAATCGGAGTAGAGACTGAAAATGATTTCAAGAGAACTTTTGGATTAATATAAAACTGGATAGCAATGTAATGAGTCATGAAAGAAAGTGTGTGTCATGACCCGAACGAGGGGCCCTGGGAGCGAGACACGGGATAATGAGTCTGAGGGACTCCAAGTCGACATTTGGCATAAACATACATCTAATTTTAATCAAATAAAGCGGAATAAACAACATGATAAACTTAGAAGAGTAAGGAAATAGCATAACATTAGAAATACATGAATCTGAAGTTGATTACACCCTTTTGTTCAAAATCTCTCGGGTCCGATGGAGTTGATGGGACAAACATCCCCAACTAACTCACTAAAGATGAAAACTGAAAGTACATAGAGAAAACTCGATAGCACGATCCTGAGATGAGGACTCACCAAACAGATGTGGGATGCTAACTCCAAAAGGCTGGCTAGGTCGAGGCTGAATTTGAGTATCGAGCCTGTATCATGAAACGATACAACATAGAGTATGCGGTCAGTACGTGGAATGTACCGAGATAAGTAAAATGGATATTTAAAATACATAAAAGTGCGTAAGAGTAGGACAACATGCTCATAACATAAATATCATAATGTAACATAAGGCTCAAGGTTTTCAAAGCATTCATAAATTAACCATAGGCATAATCATAAGAGAAAAACCTTATTAAACTTGACTAAGCCAAAATCACATGAGAAAACACATAACCATGCATAAATCATGAGGAACAATGGGAGATTCTTATAACTGACATATCCATATGAGCACACAAGGAGCCCGACCTATAAATTCTTAGTCAGGAGGGTGTTCGTACCTTGCTCAGGGTAGAACCATGAAAGGCGTGATAACTCTCATGAAAGGCCCATTTGGGGAAAAAAAGGGACAATTTCAAGGGAGGTCTCGCTACACCTACGGTGGCATGCAGTCTGAGATTCGGGAAAAACCTAGCCCTGAGCCTACTCGGTATTAAATACTACTCCCAAAACATATATAGTGCCTATAGGATAATATACATGAGATTCATGGGCTATTTAAATCATGATAATAATAAACATGCTTGTAAATACGTGAAGTAGCCATGGAGATAAGTCCCGTGAGTCGGTCATAATCATAAATCATAAATCATGAGGTTCATGCATACTTTTAAAACATGTAAATACTTAGTAATTCATAAATTCATGATGGGAATTTGAATAATTTCATATCATAAGATCATAAGTCATGATGGGTTGAAGAGCATCAAAAATCACGGTAAAATCATAACTCAATTTATTAAAGAACATATATAATTAATTAATTGATAATTTAATAGAAATTTAAATCAATAAATTTATAATTTAATTAGTTGTAAAATCTGATCATGATTCGTAAAATATGATGTAAAACATAAGTAGTAGTTACCCATAGATAGATCATTAGAATTTCATAAGATTTAGAATAAAACCCCATAAGATTTTCACTAAAAATTTCATGAATTAGAGAGATTGGACATGGGTGTAAATGAACTCACCTGCCATCACCCCACATACCTGAGAGACTTGGATTCTATCACTTCCTTACTTTCCCAAGAGGAATTGAAGAACAATTTGATGAAGGACCTTGGGGTTTGCTTGGATCACCTCTACACTCTCAATCTTGCATGCATGGGTTTTGAATAGATTAGAATGATTCTAACCTATCTTAAAGATACGACGTGCCCTTCGCGCATACCGCAAGCGTACGGGTCGTGCCAGTAATATAGTGGCTCCTTTTAAAGAACCGAAATATCGAACCTACAGGGACAGGACCAATTCAGCTAACTACCTAGCGTTCAAGTGATATTTTTAAATACCGAAAATGCTGACTATAGAAGTTTTCAAAAAGGTTTAATTAAGTCTAATTTTGGTCAATGAAATATTCTGAATTCACTCTAGGAGAATAATAGAGTTAAAATCAGATAATCATGCGTCATTACGAATTGCAAGGTTAAGTATGAAACTATCACCTGTCGTCTCAAATAATTAGAATTGCATGTTCATGGCCTTCGAGCCTCTAAACATATGAAACTAGCTCGCTGCATCATTGTGAGCGAGGATACTAATTAAACAGGCAATTAATTACATGGATGTGGTTTACGTGGAAATGAGTAGGGACTCTCGTGCACCTAATCATTTTAACTCAACTTAGCCTCACAACTACTTCCTTTGAGGGGTGATGTGATAATTCTAAGTCGGTCTCTAAACAATCCTGCTTTATCAACCAAGCAAGGCATTAGGTATATTTCTATCCTAACACAAATTATATCGTGAGATACAATCATGCTCCTTACATTCTCATGTTCCGACCTAGGTAAATGCTTCCTCAAGCATATGCCCAAGTTAACGTGTATGTTTTCATGGTGATCAATCATAAAAACAACCAATAACTAGAATTGCAAGACAAAAACAACAATCAATAACTTAATTCCAACACAAATTCATAAAACACAATCATAATTCATGGCTTCAACCCTAGAGGAAGGGTTCTAGCCATTCATGTTCGTAAAACTACAAGAAACTACAACTAAATTAACATACTTACAAGAATTGGTAGAAGAGAAGGGAATTTGACAAACCCTAGCTGAGTTCTCCCACTTCTCCCTTCACTCCTAGGTGGTTTTCCAGAATAAAATCGTGACAAAATGATTTTAGAGCTAAGGGACCTATTTATAGTAATTGAGAAACGCAAAAATTTAGCCTGTCGTGGAATGGCTCCGTGTCACGGAGTGTATCGCGGAGCACTGCCGCTGTGACACGGAAGTAACGCTGAGGCAATACAAATCACTCAAAATCGTCCCTAGGCAGCTCCCTTGCCGCGCTGGGCGCGTGTTACGCCAAGCTTGGGCAGCGCGCTAGGTGGCTCTGGTCGCGCAGCCTGCCTCGCCGTGGCACGTTGCCAACGTGCAGGTGGCTGTTTTGGGCCTCTTTTTGCCGACGTTCGCGTTTTAATTCCGATTCCAAGCCTCTACTTCACCAACTCATGGATTAGTCCTCAAATTCATTAAAACCTACAAAACAAAGACTAATCATGTTGGTTAGTACATATCTTCACATTTATATAAAATCACATAAAAATGTATCTAATTAATTAGATAAAAAGACTAGTTAAGGTATAAAGCATCACTCGGGCATGCTAGTTTGCCGGGAGATCACAACCCCACACTTAAAGTCTTGTTCGTCCCCGAACAACCTTTTACATTTCATGCATATGAAGACTAAACATAGCTAATTTAGAAAAATAATTCAAGCTACGACCAATGATTCAGTAAGATGACAAGCTAAAATAGAGCATGCACGATTTAATCATTGAAATGAAATACAACTTCGCTAAGACTTCTTAACCTCAAGAATCAACTCTCAATCTCGGCAAACTCATGCAAATCAACTGATCAAGAAATCCCACATGAATTATATCCTTCATTCAACATGTGCCTCACGGAAAGAGAGTTACCCATTTTCACACACAAATTTTTTTTAAATCACAACATGTGTAGATACAAGAATAGAATTACGCTCACTCACAAAGAATTCGCATGCATCATGTAATGACCCATAAGCTCTGCTCCTAGTGTTTTATTCCACTCACTTAAGGATGTATGAATGTAAGATCAAGTAGGACTTTTAGGTTGTAATGTAACTATGGGATGGGTAGGTACTATTCTGGCCAGTAATAGTGACTATCTTTCCTAAGCGCTTTTAATACATCACGCCCTCATGCTAACTTCCCTTCCCTTACTTCACCTTTTCTCCTTTCAAACTTTCTTTTTCCTCTTATGTTCTTCTTTAGACACTTTTGGCTTATTAGTAAGGAGTTCTGTAAGTAATTTTTCATTAATTTATTTTCTTACTCCTTACTAATAATCACCCATTTTCACATAAGTACCCTTGACCTTTCTTAACTTTTACAACTTCCACTTTTCCTTCTTCCATTTTTTGTTTCTTGCTTTTTTTCAGATGTTTCGTACTTAAGGCGCTTAGCAGTTTTATCAAATCAGGCAATAAAAAAGAAAAAGGATTAAGCTTATGTTGCAGCTATCAAAGAACAGGTTCAAGGCTCAAAGGGGCTAACTAGGATTAATTATTCGGCTGCAATAAAATAGATACAAGGTTCATTCAAAGAAATGCCTAAATTATTTCATACAATTCACATCCTTCATTTCATTTTATAAACACACCAGGCAAGTTCTAGAAACTCCACAATAGAACAGAATGCTCAAAAACCTTAAGCACTTCATGGCACATGCTCACCAAGACACATTCAATGCACTCTTAACCCAACTAATCACAAGAATTCAAACATTAAGCTTCACTAATATTGAGTCACCCAAGAGCCTAAGTGTCTCACACAAAGTTATACACTTCTCACATGCTTCAACACTAACCACACTTGTATCTCACAATCATTTATAGCACATAACAAGAACATCAAGCATCAACTAGCTACGGGTTCAAAACCCAAAACCTATCGACTAATGTTTCTCAAGACGGTCGTCATCCATCCATCGCCAGAAACAATCCCTAACTATGACTAAAAATATTATATACAGACAAAGAAAATTTTTTATTCTTCGGTTCAAAGACCCCCCGTCGGAAAAGAACCGAAAAAAAAAAACCAACGGGTGATGAATTCATGCTTGACTCACAAAATTTTTTCAAATTTCTCATCGAAGCATTCCATTCACCAAAAATCGTTAAGCACAAAAATTTTAAATTTAATTTTATCTTGATTATGTTCTTAAATCATGCTATGTCCTCATAGCACCAAATTAAAATTAAAAGGATGCGAAATACTCCCTGAGCCTCTATTACAAGCTACAGCACGCTTTTCTTCAAGTTCTCATAGGTGGAGTTTGACCCTACACTTATATTCCATGCTTTTTAGCTTCCTTTCAATGGGTACTAGACTTTCCCTCCATCTGTGCTTAACTTTCCACCACAAACACAAACACAATGAAAATAACAAAATCAACACAAACAACAAATCATAAATTGTACCTGCGGTACCCTTGGGTTGCCTCCAAGCGCCGCCTCATTTTACGTCGCTGGCATAACGTGGATTGTACTTTTCAGGACATCCTCATACCTGGGTTCTCTTTCGAGAACCATATCCTTCTCTTGATGTTTAGAGGAAACAGCCTCCACTGCTCCTCTCTTCCTCCAACTTCTAATCTCACTTTAAAGCCTTTTATCAGACTCAGGCTGAACACTTGACATTGCCTTTGGCCATGCACCTGTGGAATCCTCCACCCTACACTTATCCTCTGACAACACACTAACCTGACAAAGGTTTCTGTGAAAAGTGGATGGGTTCATTTCTGGTAAACGCGGAAGAGTTTTTCTTCATCCTCACCTTCACTTTAAGGTCCTCGTCTCAAATCAATCTACCGCTTTTCCTCCGGGTGGCCAGAATGGCCATCCCAAGATTAGGGGTACCTGGGTCATCAACTTAAAAATCTAAGACGATAAAATCAGCAGGTATAATAAACTTACCTACTTTGATGAGAAGGTCCTCTATTATTCCATCGTGTGTCACTCGCGACTTATCAGCGCCGCAACATCAACCTTGCTGGCCTCGATTTTCCCAACCCCAGGGTGTTGAATAAAGCTAGGGGTATTAGGTTAACCGCTGCCCCTAAATCACACACAAAGCCCGTAGCACCTCGCCTTACCACTTGTATGGGGAGGGTAAAACTCCCTCGGGTCTTTGAGCTTCTTCGAAATCTTGCTCAGCACTCCGGTGACTGCTGTCATGCCCCCGCCTTGGGGGTATGACTGGCACTTGGTGCCTTACTAGGACCTAAACTGCTAGACACGGAGCTTCTAAGCACATCTGGTGCCCCTCGATCGGGCTCTAACCCGCATTCGCGTAATCAACGGGCTATATAACGTTTGTAAACATAGCCTCCGACCGACTAGGCCTATAGCCACCTGTACTATAACATAAGCTAACCAGAATCACATTCATATAGGGAAACCTATGCGGCCGACAAGGCCACCATGCTGTCTAGTTATCTCTAAATCAGTATAACAAATGCCGAAAAACTACGTGACCGACAAGGTCACCACTACTACGGATACAGCCCCACATGGCCAACATAAACAAAAATACTAAACAGCTAAACATACGCACGACCCCACACGACCGGCACAACTAACCATAGGGAGATATATACACAATCTGCAAGCCTATAAGAATACGGACAAGATGGTCGACAGTGGCCCCACCTACCCGCATTTCATACAACAAAGAAAATGACGTAAAACTCCTCTTTGGAATATCAAGTCTAGATACAGGCTGATGACTCTGCGCTGGCTAGATCAATGAGGATCGCTCCTCATCTATCGGTACCTGCAGGCAAGTAATGCAGCGCCTAAATGGGCGCGCACCATCG
Organism: Datura stramonium; assembly: GCA_018107945.1. NCBI lineage: Eukaryota > Viridiplantae > Streptophyta > Magnoliopsida > Solanales > Solanaceae > Datura > Datura stramonium. The sequence continues at coordinate 71,319 of JACEIK010005543.1, read as the reverse complement.
TACCGAGTATGCAAAGCAACTGAACATAACCGCAATATAAGCAACATAACTAGAAATTCTGAACAATTGGAAGTATCTGAAACTGTCTGGACTGGATGAAATCTGAAACAAGCTTATCTGTACTGAGAGTAAGGTAGAGCATACCTGTCATCATGGCGACCGTCGTCTATAAGCTAATAGATATCAAGTATATAGATATATATAACAACAAGGACCTATACCAGCCCCCATAAGCCGAAAAGGTGCCAACCAACACACAATCTATATACCCCTACCCGTCAAAATCATCCAAAAATAAATCACTCCTCGCCTACTAACTATGAGCCCTCTACTAGCCTCCTTGGGTTCTGTAGCTCGCCATGGCCCTAACTATAATCAAGTCTGAGTCCAAGAGGACTCCTGTACTGTAAACTGTAATCTGTATCTGTATCTGTATCTGTAATCTGCCCCTTGGGCGCAGGCGCACAATAGGGTAAGCTATACCGCTATGCTGATTAGCCTGATATAGGGAATGCCGCATCCCATCTTCGTCCTACTACGGACGGGCATGCCACTTGAGTGACGTATCCTCACCCTCTCTGGCGCGAGTCGACACAACTATTAACCCAGGGGCGGTGAGGATGCTCTAAGGCGCCCTAATAGCACAAATAGGTCTCAACAAACAATAATCACGTATAGCAAGCATGTTTGGATCTGAAAATACTATCCGCATTCCGATTTCTTATTCTCGAACTCTTTTTCTCAAGTTAATCGATTCTCATACTGAATTATACTGTATCTGAGATATCATCTGACTGTCTGATATTGCTTTACTAAATTTCATTCTGAATATATATCATAATATTATAAAAACATGCTTTCTAGATTTATACCGGACTCACTCGACTTCGAATTCTTTCTTCTTCTATAGTTCACGCTATTCTCTATAATCGATTACTAACTTGTCAAAGGAATTAGCTTTACATACCTTCGCTTCGAATTTCCCTGACCAACTGGCGTAGCTCGTCAGTACTTCTGCTATTTCTCCCAACTGCATTCATATATAGGTCAATTAGAACTAAATACGCTAATATTCGGAAAGAAAATATCACTTTCAATATATACATAGCCCAAACTTTGACTTATCAAAAATGGTCAAAACTCGCTATTTCTCGAAAGTCCAGAAGGGAGAAATACTCAACTTTAGGGCTAGAGCAATGTATACACCAATTTGGAGCAATCACTTACCTGGGCTCGGTAGCACGACGATTACGCCGTATTTCACGAAACTAAACCCGAGGGAATGCTCCTTGCTTCTTAATACATCGGTATCTAGGATTAATTCGAGTTTGGACCGCGTTTGGCGGCATAATCGATGAGAAAATGGATAGGGTTGTTCGCTCTCCTTCTCTGGTTTACTCTGTTCTTACTGGAAATTATAAGTTAAATGAAGAAAAACCTAAGTTTGGAGGCTTTTATACTTGGGGTTGCACCTCACCTCCGTGACACGCTGTGTATCGCGGAGCCTAGCCTCCGTGACACACTGTGTATCACGGAGGTGGAGCCTCCGTGACACTCCCCTAGCCATCGTGAGGAGGTCTGCCAGCCTTCTGTTGCGATGGTTCGACGTGTCACGATCCGGCCTTTCCTCGGGCCTTTCCTAGAATGTATGGCATTCAAAACTTCTAACCAACATGCGAATAGGCCATATACATGTCGTGAATTTACGGGTGTAACAACTGCACTCCCGCTCAGTGCTACAGTCTTGACATCCACCACCCAACTTGTTCGCCATCACGTCCTTCAAGTATTTAGATACTTGGGCATTCCCTACAAAACACCAATAATAGGGTAAATTTATATGAAGTTCTTTGAAACTCTCAAAGAATTTTTCTGAACGCATTCCTCCTCCTTGCTCTTTTTGAATTTCTGAGGGAATGGTGGTGGTGGTCTTTGTGCTGGCTGCAATGAAGATTGCATTTTGTTGCCCAGCACTCTACTTTGCTCCAAAGGCCTGCGGGATGGTCCCTGTCTAACCAACTCCCGGTTGCACCTCCTTTCTCAACTCTCTAGGCACTACATCAGCTAATTGCTTTCCGCTTCTAAGACTGATGGCATTGACCTGCCGCGGGTTAGATCTTATTCACTTGGTAATCCTCTGCGATCTCATGTTTTTGAGCAGCCGCTATCTGACCCACTTGTTTTTCAAGATTGTTGGTGGCCACTTGTTGATTCTTTTTTTAAGTCTATTGCCATCCTCGCCTCATTTTTCGCTAACTGAGTCTGGGTCTCCATGATTTTCGTCAATGTTTCCTCAATGCTGCTGCTCACTTGACCATCATTCTACCTATTCTGCTGATACTGCTATTGTTGAGGGTGCATATAACTCGCTTGGTTTCCACCCCAAGAAAAATTTGGGTGGCCCTGCCAATTTCTGTTGTAGCTGTTTGCATTCTGATTCCTCTGCACATTCCCAACAAAATTGACCAATTCTGGGTTGGCTCCACAAGATTCTTCATTGTGCCCAGTATTGGCCACAAATTTCGCACCAACTTGGAGCTTGCTGAACTGCATTAACCTGGCCCCGGTGTTGGTTCATACTCAGTTTATTAACCGAGTCATCATCTCGATGCTGGATGAAGCTAACTGTGCTGCCATGGCATTCATTCCATCAACCCTATCAACCCTGATCTCTTCCTGCCCCCTCGATGACTCACCGTGCCACTCGGATTTCTTGAGCAGTTTTGTTCAACAAAGTGTACAACTCATCATACGTCTTTTCCAAGGCTTGCCCACCCGATGTAGAGTCTAGTAATATTTTTGTGTGTGGGTCTGGACTTTCTACAAAGGTATGGGCCAGCACTTCATTTGATTGGATGGTGATGGGGACAGTCTCCCCAACAATGACTTGAATCTTTTCTAAGCCAAATATTTTCATCAGGCTTCTTCTTGAAACCGAGTATTTCTACTCAGCAACTTTGTAGCTCCTGCTCAAGGAAAGAATCTCGATAAGAAACTTCTTAGCCAAGTCATCCCACGGTTATGGAGTTCGATGGTTTAGCTTTAAACCACTTCTTGCCTTCTCCCAACAGTGAAAATAGGAAGAGGGTCAGTTGGACATAATCTGTGGACACGCCGGTGGGGACAAATGTCACTAATCTCTAAAAAAGCTCTGTAAGTGCCGCTGCGGGTCTCATGTGCCATCCTGAATTGGACTACTTCAGGAATGTAATAGCTGAACCATGTTTTGTTTAAGCTAAAGTTCTCCAGGCTCCGGTTTACGGATACTAGAGTTCATATTAGTCGCTAGTGGGATTGCCACTTCGCGAACTGGTCTTGCTGCCATTGCTTCCGATGACAATTGTGCTTGTCCCTGCTGGTGGTTGTTGTTGTACCTTTTCTTGAAGTCTCTTCAGCTTTTCTCCAGAGCTACTCTCCTTCACAAATGGATTTGGCGTTCAAGCAAAGCAACGGTTCCACAAGCTCTCTATTTTTAGCCAGATCGGCAGGACAACCTGTCACCTGCAATAAGTCAAATCCAAGACCAAGTTTTCAACACTGAAATTTAAAATCACACAAAAGCGTATAATTTATCAAAACTTCGCCGAGCTTCCCTAATGGCTCCAAAACTTGACGTGCCCTTTTCGCGCATACCGCAAGCGCACGGGTCGTGCAAGTAATATAGTGGCTCTTTAAAGATTCGGAATGTCGAAACCCACGGGACTGGACCCATTCCGCTAACTATCTAGTTCAAGTGCGATTTTTTAAATACCAAAATGTTGATTATAGTTTTCAAAAAGGCTTAATTAAGTCTAATTCTTGGTCAATGAAATATTCTCAATTCACTCTAGGAGAAACATAGAGTTAAAACCTCGTATAATCATGCGCTATTACGAATTGCAATGGGTTAAGTATGAAACTATCAATTGTCGTCTCACATATTAGAATTGCAGTGTGCATGGCCTTTCGAGCCTCTAAACACGACAAATCAGCCTCGCTGGCATCATTGTGAGCGAGGATGCTAATTCTAGTCTCCCTGGAAAATTAATTACGTGGATGTGGTTTACGTGGAAATGAGTAGGGACTCTCGTGCACCTAATCATTTTAACTAACTTAGCCTCACAACTACTTCTCTTGAGGGGTGATGTGATACCCTAAATCGGTCTCTAAATAATCCCGTTTTATCAACCAAGCAAGGCATTAGGTATAGTTCTATCCTAACACAAATTATATCGTGAGAACACCAGCAGTTCTTACATTCTCATGTTCTCGACCTAGGTAAATGCTTCCTCAAGCATGTGCCTGTTAACGGTATATTTTCATGGTGATCAATCATTAAAAAAATTAATATTTGATTTTTTTAATTATATATAAAATATTTCAACAATTAAAACTTAATTCCAACACAAGTTCCTAAAAACACAATCATAATTCATGGCTTCAACCCTAGAGGAAGGGTTCTAGCCATTCATGTTCGTAAAACTACAAGAAACTACAACTAAATTAACATACTTACAAGAATTGGTAGAAGAGGAGGGAATTTGACAAACCCTAGATGAGTTCTCCCACTTCTCCCTTCACTCATAGGTGGTTTTCCAGAATAAAATCGTGACAAAATGATTTTAGGAGCTAAGGGACCTATTTATAGTAATTGAGAAATGTGCAAAATTTAGCTCGGCTGTGGAATGGTCTGTCATTGGAGTGTATCGCGGAGCACAGCCTCGTGACACGGAAGTAACGCGGAGGCACACTGGAAATCACCAAAATCGTCCCTAGGCAGCCCTTTGCCGGCTGGCGTGTGTTACGCTGCTTGGGAAGCGCGCTAGGTGGCCTTGGTCACAGCCTGCTCGGGCTGCGGCACGCTGCCAACGCAGGTGGGCTGTTTCTGCATCTTCCTTGCCGACGTTCGCGTTTTACTCCGATTCCAAGCTCTACTTCACCAACTAAGGCGGATTAGTCCTCAAATTCATTTAAACCTACAAAACAAAGACTAATCATGTTGGTTAGTACATATCTTCACATTTATATAAAATCACATGAAAATGTATCTAATTAATTAGATAAAAAGACTAGTTAAGGTATAAAGCATCACTCGGGCATGCTATTTTGCCCGAGATCAATACACTCTGAAAATAGCTTAAAATGACCTAGTATAGGACCCTAGGCTTTGGAATGTTGATAATACCTCATTAGATTTGCAAATAAAAACCGACGTACAATCCTAATGAGGAACTGGACGAGTCGTCACCTAAGTCGTGAAGTCTACTGTCATTATCCCTCAAAGGGGTACCCATGAGGGACTCAACGAGTCTTTATGGGTAACCACAACTCATGGTCACCACTCGTGGTTTTCACTTCCCAAGGTCTCAAGTCTTGAATTCTTTACTGCCCACGACTCACCTAACGAATCGTGGCACCTGACCACAACTGTGTTGTACAGCAGTGGGGAATACTACCACCCAAATCTCATCTCCTTCACAAAGCTTTGACCACAATCGGCCTAATGACTCATGGTGACTGGCCACGACTTGTGTTTAGGTCCGTGGGATCCCAAATCATGATTTTCCACTTAAATCAAATTCCACACCATGAGTCACTCAATTCTTGTGGTCAACTCTGATGGGTCACCTAAATACCCGTTCGTGACTTGGCAAGTGTGAATCCGTTTTTCTCCCTTTCAACCCCTTGGGAATATTCATCCTCGAATGTTGGAAACATACAAAAGCATAGAAATGCAATCATCATATTAAAATACTAATTATTTAGGTTGAAAACTAAAGGAATGACTACCTCCAAACTAAAACCACATGGCCGAACCGACCACGAACCAAACATAGATATGTTGACATAAAAGAAACTTGGAACATGAAGTGAACATGAAAACTAAATAGAGTAATTAGGGAAAAACAAATACCTCAAACTGAAAATGAGCCGGAAGGGAATCGGTGTGGGTATCTAGCCATCATATCCGCTTCAAGCCCTACGAGCTCCTTCAACATGTTGACTTCTCCATAGTACCTTGGATCAAGCTACTTCCTTATTCCTTAGATTTCGAACCTAACGATCCAGTATTTCCACTAGAACCTCTTTTCATAACTAAGGCCGTCCCTCACTCCAAACTCTCCACCGAAACCACTAAAGGGGATCACCCAAACACTTCGTTAAGAGCGATACATGAAAAAACAAGATGAACGGAAGCTAATTCAGGGAAACTCCAACCCATATGCCACCTTGCCAAGCCGTCTCACAATCCGGTAGTACAACATAATGAGGTCTGAGTTTTCCTTTCTTTCCAAACTGCATCACTCACTTCATAGGAGACACCTTCAGAAATACCCAATCATCTACTTTAATTCTAATTCTCTCCTTTCTTACATCGGTATAGGGCCTTTGGCTACTTTGAGTCGTTCTTCAACCTGTCCCATATAAGCCAAACCTTTCCATAGCCTCATGGATTGAATCTAGTCCTATAATTATAGCTTCACCAACTTCGAACCAACCAATAGGTGATCTACATCTCTCCTCCTATAGAGAGCCTCAAACGGAGTTTTCATCTCAATATCGAATGGTAGCTATTATTTTATGCAAACTCGAAAGAGGAAAATGATAATCCAAACTACCTTTGAAGTCAATTACGCATGCTCTAATATGTCTCAAAGAGTCTGGAATTGTCCACTCCGATTGACCATCCATTTTCGGGTGAAATGTTGTGTTGAGCTTAACCTGAGTACCCAATCCTTTCCCAAACGACCTCCAAAACCGAGAGGTAAAATTGGGTATCACTGCTTCAATATGATGGACAAAGGTACTCTATGCAATTGAACTAGCTATTGGATGTATAGTTTGGCGTAATCCTCCGCCGGATCCATGGGTTTTGAACGGTATAAAATGAGTGGCTTTGGTCAACCTGTCTACAAAATAAGTCCAAATGGAGTCATATTGTTTCCACAGTGCGAGGAAAAACCTATTATAAAGTCCATATTGATTTCTTCCCACCCCAAGTAGGGAATGCTAATATCTTGGAGCACACCTCCAAGCACTCTTGGTGCTCTAATCTTCACTTGCTGGACAGTTTGGACACTTAGCCACAAATTCTGCGATGTCTCTATTCATGCCACTCCATCAATAGACTTTTCGCAAGTCAAGTCACAAGATACATCTTGGTGCACCTGGATGTATAGAATACCTGGATCCATGAGCCTAGTGCAACATTCAATTTCTTAAATCATAAACATTTGGAACACATAAGTGACCCTGGTATCGAAGCACACCTTCTCCCCCTTTGGAGAAGACCTCATATTATGCTCGACGACCTTTAATTTTACCAAAATGAGGTCCTCATCTTGTCTAGCTTTTATATCAGCCATCAAAGATGATTCTGATTCGTTCTGAACTATAACACTACTATCGGTCAAATCAACCAAATGAACTCCCAACCATGCGAGCCAATGTACATCTTTCACCAGCTCCTTTTTCTCTCATCCATGTGGAACACACTTTCCATGGAGATTCTACTAAGTGCATCTGCTACTACATTAGCCTTTCCCGAGTGGTAGAGGACACTCATGTCATAATCCTTAAGTAGCACCAACCAATTCCTTTTGCCGAAGATTGAGATCCTTTGGGTAAACATTACAAACTCTTATGGTCTGTAAACACATCCACATGAACCCCGTACAAGTAGTGTCTCCATATTTTCAAGGCAAATACCACCGCGCACCCAAATCATGGGTGCGGTAGTTCCTTTCATGCACCTTCAGCTGTCTAGCGGCTAACTTTCTCGTGCTGCATCAAACACAATTCCAAGTATGATCCTTGAAGCGTTACAATACACCACGAACACATCGGTACCTCGGTAGGGTCAACACTCGGCGCTGAGGTGAGTTGAGCCTTCAGCTCTTGGAAGCTTTTCTCGTAAGCCTCCGACCATTGGAACTTTACCTTCTTCTGGGTCAGTTTAGTCAATGGTGACGTGATAGATGAAAATACCTCAACAAACCTCCGATAATAGCCATCTAAGCCCAAGAAACTTCTAATTTCAAGGATTGACCGTCTCGGGTCAATTTCTTCACCGCCTCTATCTTCTATGAGTCCACCTACACACCCTCACTAGACACACATGACCCAAGAATGCCACAGAATTAAACCAAAATCAAGTACTTGCTGAGTTTTGCATACAATTGACAATCCTTAAATGTCTCGCAACACTACCCCTAAATGAGCGACATGCTCCTTCTGCTTGGAGAGTATATAAGAATGTCATCTATGAACACAATCATGAACATGTCTAGGATATGGCTTGAACATCCCTGCTCATCAGGTCCATAAAAGATTGAGCATTCCGTTAGTCCAAACGCATATAACTACAAACTCATAGTGACCCTACCTAGTTTTGAAGGTCGTTTGGGATGCCACTCCCAACCTGAGCTGATGGTATCCGAACTTGAGGTCTATCTTCAAAAAGAACCTGGCACCTTGAAGCAGGTCAAATAAGTCATCCATCCCGGGTATAGGATACCTACTCTTGATAGTGACTTTGTTTAATTGCCGATAGCCGCACATGGGAAGGGAACCATCCTTCTTTCGTATAAATAGAACTGGTGCATCCCATGGAGACTTGCTAGGTCTGATGAAACCCTTGCCTAGTAGGTCCTTCAATTGATCCTTCAACTCCTTTAGCTCAACTGGAGCCATTCTATAAGGAGGAATAGATATAGGTTGCATGTCGGGTAGGAGGTCAATACCAAAGTTGATTTCCTCTTGGGAGGAACACCCGGTAGATCATTTGGGAACAACTTTTGATACTATAGCACTAGAACTGACTGGATAGTCGGGTATTGGACATAGCATCCTTAACCCTAACTAAGTTGTATATGATCTCGGCAAAATAACATGCCCGAAGTGATGCTTTATAACTTAATTTAGTCTTGTTTAGCTAAGTAATTTATTCATTTTCATGTAATTTTATATAAATGTGAATATATGTGATAACCAAGTATGATTATCCTTGTTTTGTAGGTTTCAATGATTTTGAAGAACTAATTTAGAAGTTGGTGAAGTAGAGGAATGATGTCGGGAGCAATGGGCTAAAGTCGGCAAGGAGTAGGCCATGGCAAGGTTGGCCGCGCCAGGCAGCGTGCCACGCTGTGTGATGAGCCCGCAAGTGTACGGGTCGTACAAGTAATAAAGTGGCTCTTTGAAGAACCGGATTGTCGAACCCACGTGTGAATAGGGAATACGGGTGAAAACCAAACGTTAATTTACTATAACTATACAATGAAGACAACAGAGTAACGAAAAATAGTTTGTTTTTGAGAATATAATTTTTATACTACACTAAGCTAATTATACTATTGAATCTAAACAATGGTTAAGAGCATGATGAGGTTACGAAGAACATGTGAAGACACGAACTATTAATTTACGTGTTTGTCTTTCCTCCGGTTGCTAGTCGCAACCACGCCATGGATTAAAACTCGTATTTAACCCAACTTAAGAATCATGATCCTTCCACCTACATTTTCGTGATAAGAAGGAATTCAAGTTCTAGCAATACGAAACCGGGTTACACACATGACTAATACGACTTTCGGTATATTTCTATCCCGAAGGTAAATCAATTCCCAATTTTCCCAAACCAAGAACAGATCATATCCTATTAATTCACAACTTTCCAATTTCTTGCCCTCTCGGGTGAAACCGGACTTTTGGATTTACATTAACATTGGCCAGACATTAATGTAGTAGGAACAAGAATTAAATAGAACAACTATGGAAGAAAAGAGAAAATTAAACCAAAGAATTCAATAATTACATTGCAACACAAAGTTCATAACCTCAAGAAGAAGGAGAATTAGCCACTCATTTGTGGATGAACATCCTAAAACAAGTGTTAATCATACAAGCACCTTAAAAGAAGAAGAAAGAGATAGAGAAGAACCTCAGAATTTTCTCCCTCAATGTTGCCTGTAACCCAATGCTCTTGCTCCACCGCCAGAATTATTGAAAATGTCCCTAAGTGTTCTATTTATACTAGGGATACAAATGCCTGTCAATGAGCAACGTGTCGCCGAGCGCATCGCGGAGCATCGCCTCTCCGTGACACGGTGCAAACGCGGAAGCCCTCTGGAATTTATACGCCCAGGTAATTGCTACCAACGTGGCACGGCGTGCATCGCGGAGCACACAAAAACTAACGTGCCACGGTGCACCGCGAACCTCTCTCGAAATGCACCATCTGAATAATTCACTTCAACGTGGCACGGCCTGGGATCGCGGACTTCACTGGAATTTACTTGGAATTTCCATTCCAGGCAGAACGCCTCCGCGATGGCAGTGCCACGGCTCCACGCGGGAGCCCTTGTCATCTTCGCCTCACCATCTCGCTTTCCTTGCTCAATCCCGAGTTCCTTCTTGATTTCTCCTAACATGTCATTTTTCATCAACAAAAGCATGTTTTTCCTACAAAACAACGCTAATCATGTTGGTTAGTTTAAAATCACACTTCCATACAATTTACATGAGAATGTACACAATTTATTAGACAAACAAGACAACAGTTATACATTTGAGACGCATTTGGCATATAAATATGCCCCTTATATCACCTACTCCCACACTTAAAATCTTGTTCGTCCTCGAACAATATTCACACAACTCATGCAATTGATATCCCTTCATGGCTATTTAGGCTCGACAGTCAAAACTACGGTCATACCGATTATGTTCAAAGCAAATCATCAAGAAAGACATGCATAGCATCATTATTACACGACACTTAATAAATCAAGACTTTTAGCACAAGAATCGACTCTCGATGTCGGCAAACTCATGCATATTAGCTGACCAAGATATCCGACACGAATGTATTCTATCATCAAACATGTGCCCTCACGACACTAGGAGAGATTCCCCTGTTTTAATCACATGAACTTTAAGGAAATCCATGTCCGGGTATGTACACACCATTTCACTCACTCTCCCAAACGAGTTCACATGCATTGCGTCATGACCCATAAGCTTGCCTCTAGTGTATTACTCCACTAATATATGGATGCGTGATGTAAGATCACGTAGGACTTAACGGGTTGTAATGTAAGCTACGGAACTAGTATATACTGGGCTAACCAATAAAGTAAATCAAACTTTCCTAAGCGCTTTTTCACACATCCCATCAACTTCCAAACATTTTTTCTTTCCTTCCTCCTCCTCTTGGAAGTTTATTTTTATATTTATCACCCCCTTCTTTCAACACACCAGACTAACGAAGGGAAAATTGAGTTAAACAACTTTCTTCCCTTCAATTCTGGCTATTTCACCCTTGACTTTTCTTTCCTTTTCTTTCTTTTTCATCACTTTTCTTTTTTTTTATCACTTCACTCTTTTGACACCATGTGAAAATTATACTTTTCTCGAGCTATGTTTCTGACTTTGGCCTAAAGACCGTGAAAAGAAGGGTGCTCACTTGGTTCGCACCCTTTTTGACAAAGGAAAATCAGAAAAGAAAAATTTATCAAGGTTAAAGGCTCAACGGGCTGACTAAGGTTTAATCTTCAAGGTGGGTATGAAAAGAAAAACAAGAAAATTTTTGGTTGACAAAGAAATGCCTACATCATCTCCTACACTACACTTCCTTCATTCCGTTTCGTACAATACCCACAGGCAAGTTCTAGACAATCAACAATAGCATGGAATAACCACCTCACTATACACTTCACGTACATGCTCGGGAGCCCAAGATGACTTCTCACAGAATCTTTAACAGCTAATCACAAGAATTCAAAATTAAGCCTCAATCACACCGAATCAAATTCTACGGCACAAGTGTCTACATATGTACAGAAATTTGCCTCGCTTTCTACGAATCATCTTTGCTATATAATTATGTACAACACGCGCAACAAGGATGTCGGAGCCATTGAATAGCAACATGCATAGATACAACCAGCAATCCAAATCAAAATCAAAATTAACTAACGGAAAAATTAAAAATAAAAATAAAATGAACTATACTACCCTATCGACTACCTTTCCCTTAAGACGGTCAAGTCCATCCATCATAGAGAAGGGTCACTATTTACGACTCCCTGGTTCAATGGGACTCTTCTCGGCAAAAGAACCGAAACAAACTCCGAGAAACCCAAAACGAAAATAGTTATGAAATTTAAAAATGGCTCATGATTTCATTACCCGCTATTTACATACCGGCTAACACATTCCACAATAGCACACAACAGTTTCACAATAATATTTACAATCAACGAACATACAAATAAACAGAGTCAACTTAAAACCACACGACAAAGAAAGCAAGGAACATATATGAGATAGTACATCGAAAAGGCAAATTTTCAAAGACTCTAACTACCTCTACCTCACACTTAGAATCAACACTGCCCCAGTGTTCATACAAGTACAAATAAAAAGGTTGTGAAACTCCCCGATCAGTCAAAGTATTCCACTCTCACATCAGGTGCTCTGCCTCGTCCCCTTATATCGGAGTCTCCACTGTCATCCTCCGACCCAACGCCGGAATCCTCACGATGTGTCTCCTCGTCCGTGGGGACGCCATCGTCTCGTAGGTTCCACAAAAGCCGGGGCCCACCTCGACAGTGCCCCGGCGTTCTCGCCAAATGGTAACGGCTGAGCTGCCAGCTCGTCCTCCGGGTCGCCGGTCTCCCCGCCTATGCGAAGTTGGAGCATCTGCATCCCGAAGATGCGGGACATATACTGATCGCCCCGAGCACATGTCGCCGGCCAATGTAAGGACAGCCCATGAGGTGTCGGATGCCTTTGTTTTTGTGACATCATGGCACACTGCTCCATCTGCGGGATGTAATTCAGGGCCTCCTCCTCGACCTCAAGGCCTCTCAGAAACGTCGCCGCAGTCCGCCGACCCGTACTCCGTGCCCCCCGATGCGCCGGGCTCTTCATGGCGAAATGATCACCGCCCCAACATTGGACTTCCAGCGCTTTCATAAGGGCGTATACCAAGCATACACGATCCCGGGTCACATCTGTCATGTGCAATTCCCGGAATCAAACAGGAGAAAACGACGTAAGCCATACTCGGCTTCCCTGTTCATCTGTGCATAGGGCGCCGTCCATGTAGCCCCTCTCCTTATGCCTCGCTCCAACGCGGCTGTAGACCGGGCTCTACATAATGTGCGTCTGATATCCGCATAAGGTGGAGTGATGTTCAGCTGTCGGAGTACATGGGCATCTGTATTTTGCGCCCCTATGATGGCATTGAGGTGGTGAGGCTCCAATGTGAAGATTTGGCCCCTTATTTTGATGGTGTGACTTCTCAATGTCGGGTTCCAATTGGCGTAGAATCCCGACTAAGTGCGTGCTGCACCCTTGGGCTCGTTGAAAATGAAACGTGTCAGCAGCATCAATCCTGTGCACCATCCGGGGGAACCTTGTGCCAAGGGTTCCCTGCAATATGTTCCTCGGGAAAGTATTTGTTCTCCTTATGCTTGTGTACCACCTTTCCCTCTTTCGTCACCCATCTTGTTCCATATTACAGAAGCCGCCGCGTGGAACTGCCGGGTGGCTGCCGACCGCCGCTCCCAGTCTTAATCTTTTCTCCCGGCGCCTGATGGTGATGCGCCTTTCCTTTGTCTCGCTCGCTCGACATGGTTGTCTCGTCAAAGAAAACAGACAGTACCCATGTTAATCGATTTCAATTGAGCTTTTGACTAAGGTTGGGTTTGGGCTCTGCCACCCCACACTTAGTTTCTAAAGTCACCTTATGCAAAACGGCAGAAACATATTTATTCCATATTTACAAAAAGATAGAAATCTAGAACCTAAACAAAAGAGAAACAACAAACAAGAAATCGCCTCATGCCTCTAAAATTCGACAAAGATAACTCGTGTACTACTCAGACTTCTGCATAACTCATTCCACCGTACTATCGATACTCATTTCATTATATGGCATTCATCTAAAAGAAAACAAGAAAATAAGAATATTCCCCTAATCCTCAACTAAGCAATTCCCGATTTTCATGTAATTTGATGAGTTCTTGGAGTTTCACCCAATTTGCACCTCCCGAGAATTGCATCGTTTCTTAAGTATACACAATAAGCATGCACCATACGATTCACCTAACATGCAATAACCCACAATTCTTTCTCACACTTCCTCTTCTCACTCGATTTTTCAACTTCACCATCCATCCCTAACCACAATTTAGCACACACAATTCATTTAAGAATGCAATTAACGAGTTCATATGATCACAACGATACTACGAACAACTATAATCAACAACCCAAATGTATTTAAGCTCAATTTATTGATATGGGCATGGATTCTTCATAAACATGTTAAAAACCGCAATTTTAGCTAAAAATTGGAAGCTGAATTCAAGAACATAAATTCCTTTGGATTCGATTAAGACGAAGAAGAGTTGATAAATTTTACCTCTTAAGCCGTGACACGTTGAGGGGAGGGGGATTTCATGGAGGGTAGAGGAAAATAGGAGAAATGAGGGGTTTTGGGGTTTAAAAGTGGAAAATCGAAGGCGGGTCGCCCGGTGACCTGGTGTGACCTGACGCGATTAACACGTCAACGTGTCACGGAGGGTAACGCGGGAGGCCCTCCTCCGTGACATGGAGCTATCGCGCAGCCTTCCGAAATTTTTAAAATTCCGTATTTGTGCCTTCAACGTGTCACGAGGGTAAACGCAGCCCTCTCCGTGACACGGAGCCATCGCGCAGGCTCACATGTTTTGCCACTTAAAAATATTTTCTACTCATTTTCCCCTTTTGCATTCTCTGCATTTTTTTTCCTCCGCTCAACCTGTGAGACATCTTACCACACGAAATCGATTAGGAATTCCAAAGTTGGAGAAATAACAATATTTTTATTTTTCTATTTACACTCCTATTCTACAAAAAATATAAAAGTATAAAAATTGAAAATCTTTTCTTCTTTTTTTATTTTTTTTTTATGTACATTTACAATTACATTTCACGGGCTGCCTCCCGCGCAGTCGCTCGGTTTACCGTCTCGGCTCGACGTCATTTGAGCTCACTTGCCCCTAGGTGACGGACGTTTGCTCAACACGTCCCCACCCCAACAAGCTTACCTCTATCGGGGGGCTCTCCTTCGGGGCTTCGTTGTTCTCAAAGCCTTGAACACCACTGCTGTTCACGCCATTGATCAACGAGAGTTCCTCATACACGGCTGGGAATTTGGGGGCCTTGTACACATCGAACACCTCCACCTTGTCGTGTGCCTGCACGTTAGCTGCCCTGCAGCTACAACTATAAGAGCTCCAAGCAGTGCCAAGAAAGGTCGTCCCAAAATAAATATACTCAGTCTGGCTCAAAGTCTAACACAATAAAATCCACCGGGAAGATTAGGGAGCCGACTTTGCACTAGCACGTCCTCCAGCTAATGCCGCCTGGCCTGCAGGAACGGCCTACAGCTGCAAAACCATCGTTGTAGGTCTAGGCTTCCTAGACCTAACTTCTTAAATACCGAAGTTGGCACGTGTTAATGCTCGCTCCCAACACATAAAACCGCGAGCCGATTACTTTGCCTGATTGTCAACTGGAATTGTGAAGCTCCCAGGATCTTTGAGCTTCTTCGTGGGCAACCGGGTTTTTGTATTCGGGAAGTGCATTCTCAAGCAGGGCCACCGTGGCATATTCGGGTCACCGCTTTTTGTTGGCCACGATGTCCTTAATGTATTTGGCATATTTAGGCACTCCCTGCAAAACATCAACAAGAGGTAAGTTAATGTGTACCTGTTTGAGCACCTCCATAAACTTTTTGAAGCACGCCTCCTCCTTGTGCTTTCTTAATCGCTGAGGGAACGGGGTGAGGTCTAACTGCCCGGGCCTTTCCTTGTGTTTCCCCTCTCATCATTCTGCTCCTCTCCGCTTCTGCAACTCCTGACTGTTGAGGTGGTATTTCTAGTTCCACCTCCTTTTCAACTGCAAGCCACTCCTCGTGGTCACTGCATTGGACTCGTTTGGGATTGGGGTCGCTGTCACCGGGAGTCCCCCTCCTCTCTAGGCTCCGGGTGTCTCCGGGGCCTGAAAGAAATTGCCCAAATTGATACCCAGTGCCTTGGTAGCCAGCTGAATATTTTTAACATCGGCTGCCAATTTACATGGTCAGCCTGCAATTGAGCTTATTATCGCCTGCTTGAACATCTCCTCACCGCCGGGTGATGGTGGTGGAGGAGGGGCATTGTTATTTCGTATTGAGTTTGATAGTTCTGTGGCCCTCCTGATTCCGCTGCATCCCCTGACTCCCTTTGATGGTTGTTGCTACCCCAAGAGAAATTGGGTGATTCCTCCAGTTGGGATTGTAGCTATTCCCATACCGGGCCGGGTGATTGCCCAGCATTCCCGACAAAGTTCACCGAGTCCTGATTTGCTCCACAACACTCAGCTGAGTGTTCATTGCTCCCGCACACTTCACACCAAATCTGCTGCACTGAATTAACTGGGGCTTGAGACTGGCTCAAGTTCATATTGCCGAAGTGGGTGTTCAATCGATTCCCGCAAGGCAGCTTATCTCGTGCAAATGATAGCTGTATAAACTCATCCACTTCCAAGACTCCAGCTGCTTTCCTTGCTCCTCCCCTTGAAGAGTCCGCATTCCACTCCGGATTTCCCGCGAAATACGATTAAGCAAAGTATACAGTTCTTCATAAGTCTTTTCTAAAGCCTCGCCCTGCACTCGCCGAATCTAGCAAAATTTTAGTGTGGGGTTCCAAACCTCTATAAAAGTGTGCACCAACACATCATTTGACTGATGGTGATGAGGACAGTCCTCAACAGCGATTTAAACCTCTCCAGGCTTGATACAGATTCTCTCCTTCCTTGTTTAAAACTTAGAATTTGAATTCAAGCCTTGCTGTTTTACCGGAGGGGAAGAATCGATCAAGAACTTTTTCGCGAGATCATCCCATGAGGTGATAGAGTTTGGTGGCTCAGCTTTCAGCCACCTCTTTGCATCTCCCAAAAGTGAACATGGGAAAAGTGTAAGCCGGACATAATCTGTTAACACTCCAGCGGGAATGTAAGTGTCACTTATCTCCAGAAAATTCTCAAGATGTTGTTGCGGGTCCTCGTGAGGGCACCTGTAACTACCTGCTTGTGTGCAGCAAACTGCACCATATTTTGTTTCAGCTCTAAACCTCCTCCTGGCTCGGGTTCGCGAATGCTGAAGTAACATTGCTAGCTTGTGGGATTGCCACATCGCGAACCGGCCCGGTCAAGTAGTTCCTCGGGCACTAAAACTGCCCGCACTATTGGTGGATTCTGTGGTTGCTCCATGATAGTTTGTCTGAGCAACGTAGCTTTCTCTCTAGAGCTTTCCGTTGACGATGAAATTGTCGCTCGGGCTCTAAGGATGGATCCACCAACCCTTGTCTCTTGCCGCTGTTCAAATGTAATCTGTTTTCTGCAAAATACAGGCTATTAATTCAAGTTGTCAACACAAAAATATTGAAATAGTAAACTAACACTTAAAATCAAGGTAAAATGAAAATTTCAAATTGCCTATTCCCGGCAACGGCGCCTTAAAACTTGATGAGCTCCGGCAAGTGTAATGGGTCGTACAAGTACAAAGTGGCTCTTTTGAAGAACCGATTGTCGAAACCCACAGGAATAGGAATACGGGGTGAAAACTTTCAAACGTTAATTTACTGCAACTATAAAAGGAAGAGACAACAAAAGAGTAACGAAAATAGTTTGTTTTTTGAGAATATAATTTTTTATACTACACTAAGCTAATTATACTATTGAATCTAAAACAATGGTTAAGAGCATGCTGAGGTTACGAAGAACATGTGAAGACACGAACTATTAATTTACGTGGTTTATCTTTTCCTCCGGTTGCTAGTCTAAACACGTCTATGGACTAAAAACTCTCGTATTTAACCCAACTTAAGAATCATGAACCTTCCACCTACATTTTCGTGATAAGAAGGAATTCAAGTTCTAGCAATACGAAACCGGTTCCACACATGACTAATACGACTTTCGGGTATATTCTATCCCGAAGGTAAATCAATTCCCAATTCTCCGAACTAAGAAAAGATCATATCCTATTAATTCACAACTTTCCAATTTCTTGCCCTCTCGGGTGAAACCGGACTTTTGGATTACATTAACATTGGCCAGACATTAATGTAGTAGGAACAAGAATTAAATAGAACAACCATGGAAGAAAGAGAAAATAAATGAGCAATTCAATAATTACATTGCAACACAAAGTTCATAACCTCAAAGAAGAAGAAGGAGAATTAGCCACTCATTTGTGGATTAATCATCCTAAAACAAGTGTTAATCATACAAGCAATTGAAAAGAAGAAGAAAGAGATAGAGAAGAACCTTAGAATTTTCGTCCTCAATGTTGCCCGTAACCCATGTTCTTGCTCCACCCAGCCAATTATTGAAAATGTCCCTAAGTGTTCTATCATCTAGGGATAAATTTTCCCGGAATAATCGAAAGGCAACGTGTCACGGAGTGCATCGCGGAGCACTGCCTCCGCGACATGGTGCAAACGCGGAAGCCCTCTCGGGAATTTGTCCGCCCGTAATTGCTACCAACGTGGCACGGCGTGCGTCACGGAGCAAAGCTAACGTGCAATACGGTGCAATCGCGACCCTCTCTCGAAATGCACCATCTGAATACTCACTTCCAACGTGGCACGGCCTGATCGCGGACCTTCATCGGAATTTACTTGGAATTTCCATTCCAAAGTAACGCTCCGCGATGGCAGCCGTGCCACTGCTCCATCAAGTGAGCCCTTGTCATCTTCGCCTCACCATCTGCTTCCTTGCTCAACTTCGAGTTCCTTCTTGATTTCTCCTAACATGTCATTTTTCATCAACAAAAGCATGTTTTTCCTAAGCAAAACAACGCCAATCATGTTGGTTAGTATAAATTCACACTTTCATACAATTTACATGAGAATGTACACAATTTATTAGACAAACAAGACAAAATTTATACATTTGAGTATCGAGTTGGCATATAAATATGCCTCACGTGCGTGTGCCGCGCCCCAGCGCCGTGCCACGCCTATGCCAGGAAAGCGAAAGCAGGTGCGGCAAGAAGCTGTGTGCTCCAGCGCGCCAGCAACGTGCCACTGCCATGCCAGATCCGCGCCAGAGGAGTGTCAACGTGCTGCCCAAGCAGCGTGACACGCTGCCAACGCGACAAGAAGGCTGCCTAGGGCTGATTTTTGGGAAATTTCTAGAGAGCCTTCGCATACCTCCATGTCACGGAGGCAAGGTTCGCGATACACTCGGTGACACAGAGCTGTTCCACGACAGGCTAAATTATGCACGTTTTCCATTTACTATAAATAGGTCCCTTAGCTCCTAATTCCACTTTGTCACGATTTTATTTTGGAAAACTACTCAGGAGGAAGGGAGAAGTGGGAGAACTCATATAGGGTTTGGAAAATTCCCTTCTCATCTACCAAATTCTTGTAAGTATGTAGTTTAGTAGTTTAGTTTAGTTGTAGTTTTACGAACATGAATGACTAGAACCCTTCCTCTCGGTTGAAACCATGAATTATGATTGTGATTTTATGAAATTGTTTTGGAATTAAGTTATTGATTGTTGTTATCGTCTTGCATTCTGATTGTCAAGCTGTTTTTATGATTGATCACCATGAAAGCATATACATTAGCTTGGGCAATGGCTTGATAAAGCATTACTCTGTGGTCAGTTCATGAGAATGTGAGGAGCACGTTTGTATCTCGCGATATAATTTCGTGTTTAGGATAGAAATATACCTAACACCTTGCTTGGTTGATAGAACGGGGTATTACATATCCAATCTTGGGATTATCACATCACCACTCGAAGAAGTAGTTGTGAGGCTGAGTTAAGTTAAATGGTTAGATGCAAGAATGTCCCTAATCGTTTCTGTAAAACCACAAACATACTGATTACCCGCGAATTCAGAAATTAGCATCCTCGCTCACAATGATGTAGTGAGGCTAGTTTGCCGTGATTAGAGGCTCGAAAGACCATGAACATGCAATTCTAGTTGGTGTTAAACAACAATTGATAGTTTCATGCTTAAACCATTGCAAATCGTAGTATCGCATGATTATCCGGTTTTAACTCTATGTTGCTCCTAGAGTAATTTCAGAATATTTCGTTGACCAAAACTAGACTTAATTATTCTCCTTCGAATACTTCATAACCAACATATTCGTATTAAGATCACACTTGAAGTGGATAGTTAGAGGAATGGGTCCGCCCTGTGGGTTCGACATTCCTAGTTTCTCTAAAAGAGCCACTATAGTTACTTGCACGACCCGTACACTTGCGGACGTGCTTATAGGGGCGACACTAGTTTTACCGCGCCGTTGCCGGGGACTCGGCGAAGTTTGATAATTTATCTATTTTTGTGTGATTTAAAATTTCTAAGTGTTGAGAAACTTGGTCTTAGTCTCGATTATTTGCAGGTGACAAAAGCTGCCTGCCGAGCTGGCTAGAAATAGAGAGCTTGTGGAACCAAGTGCTTGAACCTGGAACGTCAAATCCATTTGCGAAGGAGAGTAGTCAGAGCAAAGGAAGAAACTTCAAGAAAAGGTACAACAACAACCACCAAGGGACAAGCACAATTGTCATCGGAAGCAATGGCAGCCGTGGCCTGGCCGCGAAGTGGCAATCCCACTAGCGACAAATGTGAACTCTAGTAATTCCACTTTGTCACGATTTTATTCTGGAAAACTACCTAGAGTGAAGGGAGAAGTGGGAGAACTCATCTAGGGTTTGGAAAATTCCCTTCTCATCTACAAATTCTTGTAAGTATATAGTTTAGTAGTTTAGTTTAGTTAGTTTTACGAACATGAATGGTTGTGAACCCTTCCCTTCAGGGGTTGAAGCCATGAATTATGATTGTGATTTTATGAAATTATTTTGGAATTAAGTTATTGATTGTTGTTTTCGTCTTGCATTCTGGATTGTTGGTTGTTTTATGATTGATCACCATGAAAGTTATTATATTGTTAGCTTGGGCAATGGCTTGAGAAAGCATTACCTAGGTCAAGACATGAGAATGTGAGGAGCATGTTTGTATCTCGCGATATAATTTCGTGTTTAGGATAGAAATATACCTAACACCTTGCTTGGTTGACCAAACGACGGTATTAAGAGACCAACTTGGGATTCTCACATCACCACTCGAAGAAGTAGTTGTAAGGCTGAGTTGAGTTAAATGGTTAGATGCACGAAAAGTCCTAATGCCCTCTCTGTGAAACCACAAATATATTTGATTGCCCGCGAACTAGAAATTAGCATCGTCAAGCCACAATGATGTAGTGAGGCTAGTTTGCCGTGTTTAGAGGCTCGAAAGACCATGAACATGCAATTCTAGTTATGTGAAACAACAATTGATAGTTCCATGCTTAAACCATTGCAAAATCGTAGTATCGCATGAGATTATCTGGTTTTTACTCTATGTTGCTCCTAGAGTAAATTCAGAATATTTCGTTGACCATAACTAGACTTAATTATTCTCCCTCGAAAACTTCTAAAACCAACATTTTCGGTATTTAAGATCACACTTGAAATGGATAGTTAGAGGAATGGGTTCAGTCCCTGTGGGTTCGACATTCTGGTTTTCAAAAGAGCCACTATATTACTTGCAATGACCCGCATACACTTGCAGACGCGCTATACGGGCGACAGTACAATACAACCCTTGGAAAATCATCTTCCTGTCCTTAAGATAGGAAATGAAATGACCTACCGGCACAACTGAACTATCCTTCCATTCTAAGACTGGCTCACCCAGAAATCTGAACTCTACCGCATGGGTTCTATACTTGGACGGAGTGCATAACATGAAAATAGCCAATTCACGTCGAGGATAACATTGAAATCAAAGTCATGGCTAATTTACCAACTGGGCCGAGGTGACCTTCAAGGACTGTGACCGAGCAATTCCTATACACTTGTCTAGCTATGACTGAATCACCCACTAGAGTAGAGACTGAGAAGGGTTCTGACAAGATCCCGGGACTGACTCCAAAATTACTAGCCACGTAAGGTGTCACAAAAGACAAGGTATACCTTGGATCTAACAAAGCTGCAATATCAAGGTGAAAACTTAACATACTAGTAACCACATCGGGGGAAGTCTTCTTACTCCTGTCGGGATGCAAGGGCATAAAACCTATTCTGGCTTGACCGACAGCTAAACTAGTCGAAGCCTCTGCTGGAGCTGCTGAACTAGCTGCCGATATATGGGCTCCACCCCATGATCCGATGAAGGGCAATCCCTAGTCCGTGCTTCACTTTTTCCACACTCAAAACAAGCGTTGAGCTAACTAAGCACCTCCCCTCGGAGTTTTGCCATACCTTGCGCAGATTGGGAAGGTGGTGGTCTACCTGCATGCTATCCTTGGCCCTCGAATCTGGAAGTCCTCAAGCCTCTAATCACCTCGGGGTCTAGATGGTGCAATAGCTGATGACGGCAGTAGGGGGAAAAAGACATGTGATGAGACTACTGTCGATGTTCATCCCCTGATCTAGGCTGAGAAGTCCCATAATTATCTGTTCTGGCCCTCTTGGCCTCCCTCTGCCTCCGATACACCACCTCCATCTACTGGGCGTGTAAAAATATAAAGGGAAAATCCATGTCCCGATGCAACATGGCGATCCTAAGCGCTCCTTATCTAGGTAGTCCGTTACCCATGAACAATTGGCTCACCTGAGCCCTCTGGTCTGCCACTAACTCTGGTGCATACTTGATAAGTGGGTGAACCCAGACATACTCCTTAACCAACATGTCACCCTTATTAAGATTTAAAAACTCGGCCGCCTTCAGCTCCTCATATCTTGGAGGGAAGAACTAATCTAAAAAGGCGGCATGGAACTCTTCCCAACTGATAGGGCCTGCTCCCACTGCCTTACTATCTTTCCATTATTTAAATCAAATATGCGCAACCCCTTTTAGTTGATAAGAGGCCAAGTCAACGCACTCCCCATTTTCCACTCCCATGACCTGGCTGATCATCAAGATCTTATCAATGAATTCATGCGGGTCCTTATCCACTCGACCCAAGGAATTCTGGTGGGTTCATTCTCAGAAAATCTCTGACCCGAATTGCCGCCACATTCCCTTTCTGAGGGAGATGAGCCACCGCCTGTTGGATTTACCTATCGGTCAAAGCCTGCGCTAGCATTCGTATGGCTGCCCTAAATTCAGCGTGGGCAGCCGGCTCGGTGCATGCTCCTCATGGTCTGGCGGGGCGTGATGGTGAGCTTCTCCGTTGTCGTTCTCGTGTCCATTCCCATTTCTCCTTCCATTTACTCGACGTGAGGCATTATTCTACAAAATGTGTATAGCACGAGTTAGAAGGGATGAATATGCATTTACCGCACGACACATTAGATCATGAAAGAAGGGAACATTTCAAATGTTTTCTGTAGCCTCTTCGTCATAAGTGTGGCGTGCTTCACCCATGAAGAAGACTCTACTCAACGCGGCCCTCAGACAATTCTAGGACAATTTCAAAACCCATGGTTCTAATACACAAGTTTGTTTACCCGAACGTAGTCTTGAATTGAGACACGGACAAGGATTCCTAGGACTCAAGTCGACCCATGGAATAACATATCTAATTTAATCAAATAAAGCGGAAGAAACAACATGATAAACTTAATGGAAGTCTAAAATAGCATAACATTAGAAATACACATGAATCTGAAGTCGATTATGTCCTTTGTCTAAAAAGCCTTTAGGTCTAAGATATTGATGATGCCCCCAAATAACTCGCTAAATCTGAAAATGAAAGTACATAGAGAAAATATAAAGCATGTTCCTCAGAAGATGAGGACTCACCAACAGATGTGGGATGCTAACTCCGAAAGGCCGGGGGTTGTGGTTTGGCCGACCAGTGCGTAGCTCGTATCAAGTGAAATGATACAACATAGAGTATGGTCAGTGGGCGTGGAATGTACCGAGTATGCAAGGTAAGTAAAATGGATATTTAAAATACATAAAAGTGCGTAAGAGTAGGACAACATGCTCATAACATAAATATCATAATGTAACATAAGGCTCAAGGTTTTCAAAGTATTCATAAATTAACCATAGGCATATTCATAAGAGAAAACCTTATTAAACTTTCCTTAAGCCAAACCGTATGAACATAACCATGTATAAATCATGAGGAACAATGGGAGATTTCCTTAATCGACATAGCCCATATGAGCACACATGGAGCCCGACCTGTAAATTCTTAGTCGAGAGGTGTTCGTACCTTGCTAAGGGTAGAACCATGAAAGGCGTGATAACTCGCGAAAGGCCCATTAGCGAAAAGGGACAGTCTCAAGGGAGGTCCCATCAAAGCATCTACGGTGGCATGTAGTTTGAGACTGGCAAAACTTAGCCCTAACCTACTCGGTGCTAAATACTACTCCAAAACATATATAGTGCTCATAGGATAATATACATGAGATTCATGGGCTAGTTAAATCATGATAATCATAAGCATGCTTGTAAATACGTGAACTAGCCATGGAGATAAGGCCCGTGAGTCGGCCATAATCATAAATCGTAGATCATGAGGTTCATGCATACTTGTAAAACATGTAAATACTTAGTAATTCATAAATTCATGATGGGCATTTGAATAGTTTCATATCATAAGATCATAAGTCATGATGGGTTGAAGAGCATAAAAAAACAAGGTAAAATCATAACTCAATTTATCAAAGAACATATATAATTACGCATAATTTAATAGAAATTTAAATCAATAAATTTATAATCTAATTAGTTCTAAAATCTTATCATGATTCATAAAATATGATGTAAAACATGAGAAGTAGTAACCATAGATAGATCATTAGAATTTCATAAGATTTAGGATAAAAACCCATAAGATTTTCAATTAAAATTTTCATGAATTAGGAGAGATTGGGCATGAGTGTGAAAGAATTCACCCACTCATAACTCTACATACATGAGAGACTTGGATTCTATCACTTCCTTACTTGCCCAAGAGGAATTGAACAATTTGATGAAGGACCTTGGGGTTTTATTCTTGATCACCCTCTACACTCTCAATCTTGCATGCATGGGTTTTGAATAGGTTAGAATGAATTAACCTATCTTAATACTATGTAAATAGTTTAAAACAACTTAGTATAGAACCCTAGGGCTTAGAAATGACAATAATACCCTTAATAAATTCGTAGATAAAAACTGACTGCCAGTCCCAACGAGGGACAGGACGAGTCGTTACCCCTGACAACTAGTCGTCACCTGAGTCATGAAGTCTACTGCCATTATTCCTCAAAGGGGTCCCTGCGAGGGACCCAATGAGTCATTATGGGTGACTATGACTCATGGTCTTCACTGCCCAAGGTCTCAAGTCTTGAATTCTTTACTACCCACGACTTACCTAACGAATCATGGCACCTGACCACGACTTGTGGTGTGCAGTCGAGGGGAACACTGTCACACAAACTTCATCCTTCAATAGCCTTTATCCACGATTGGCCTGACGAGTTGTGCGGACTAGCCACGACTCGTGGTCAGGTCTGTGGGATCCCAAATCATGATTTTCCACTTAAGTCAAATTCCTCACCATGAGTCACTCAACGACTCGTGGTCAATCTTGACGGGTCCCTTAACGACCCGTTCTGTGACCTGGTGCAGGAATACTATTTTTCTCCATTTCAACCCCCAAGTCTGATCTTTAGGCTTTCGGGGATATTACAGTGTGGCTCCTGGATCTAATAAAACATAAACATCTATCTGAAAGAGATGTAACATACCAGTGACTTTGTTAGGTGAGTTCTCCTAGTCTTGACGGGAGATAGGGAATAGAATAAGTTCTGCCACTGACCGCCACCTGTACCTAAGGTAGTACCCTGATGAGTGAAGCGACCTAGTGGATCTGTTGATGTAGTGGACTGGGTCTTCCCCCATCCCGCTAATGGGAAATCTCTCAACCTCTGACCCAGTTGGCCACAACCAAAACCACCCTTCTTTCTTAGATGGCCCTCCCCCAGATGGTTCTTATCACACTTATGTCACGAACCGAACGGAGGCCCGGATTGCAACACGGGACAAGGAGCCCCAAGAGATCCCAAGTCGACCCATGACATAAGCATACATCTAACTCAATCAAAGAAACTGAATAATCAACAATATAATCATAGTTAAACATAACATCAGAATACACCATTTGTAGCTGAATACAACCATATGTCTGAAAAGCCTCTAACATGGCGAGTTGTTGGGACAAGACCCCCAACTAACTCAACAAGCTGAAACTGAAATACATATAGGAAATATGAATAGTCTAGTCATCGGGAGATGAGGACTCACCAACAATGAAGGTGCTAATCTCTGAAGTCGAACTATGAGTAGGGATGAAACTGAGAACCGGGTCCTGTATCATGAGAAGATACAACATAGAATATGCGGTCAGTACGTTGCATGTACTGAGTATGCAGGGTAAGTAAAACCTCTTAAGTAAGTAAAACCATTTAAAGACAATGCATAAGGTAAAACATAAACATCAAGAATCTGAGAGTAGGGCTTGCATGCATTCTTTTTGAAATCATGATCTCATCAAAACATAACATATCATCATAACATATCATAACATAATTGATTGACTCAAAGCTGAATTATGATAATTATAAGTAAAACTGAACATTGAGTCAAACCTACTTTAGAAAATGCTTACATATGTAAATCTCATGAGTAATGAACATGCATAACTGAAATCATGAGGAATAATGGGAGACTCGTCTTTTAACCGACATACCACGATAGAGCTTACATGGTCCAAACTATCACATTCAAGTGGATAGAGCGTCCAAAGCCTTGACAAGGCTAGGGACGATACCATGATATCGATATCAAGCTTGTGGCCCAATAGGGTGGGGGATAGCTCACAAGGGAGGTCCCGAAATTATAATGTATAAACCTATGTTGGCGCGTAGTTCTGAGGCATAGGGTGATCGACCCTTAGCCTGCTCGGTGCTAGACACTACTCCCAAAAACATGGATATGATCTAGATCGTTATTCAATGAAGCTCAACATCGTCTATTGACGAAGCTCATAAATCAAATACATCACAAAGCTGAAATCATGCATATGAGAAGCTTTAACTCAAACCATACCACAAGCTGAAAGATAATTCAGAGCCTTTGCTCCAAAACCATGTGGTAAGCTTTATTCGGGCATCAATCATACTTAAGCATGTGGGCATTGCCTAAAGCTTTATCATACTTGAATATACTCAATTCATATTGAAAACATGATGATAAACATGGGTAACTTGGAAACATACTTTTCATCATAACATCTCATCATCATCATGCATTCATAAGAAATCTTATCTTTCATGAACTTTTCAACAATGGGCTTTTTAATCCATAAAGCTAGAAACATGATTTTTAATTAAAAATATTATAAAAATTTCGCATACTTCACAATTCAATTATTGAAACATAATCAAATCATACCCATGTATAGAAATATAAGATTCATGCATTTGGGCTTAAACCCCATAGATTAGACATAGAATTCTCATGATTTAGAGAGGAATTGGACATGGGTGTGAAAGGATTCACCCATTCATAACCGTACATACCTGTTGGTAGCTGTTTCTTATACTTCTTTTGATGCCCAATAGGAAATTGATAAATGCTAATCTTGATCACCCTCTCTAATCTTCTACCTTGCATGCATGAATGAATAAGGCCTAAAATTAACTTAACCCCTTTAAAAGTCATTATTCATAACTCAAAACGACGTACTTTAGGCCTTAGGATCTTAGGAATCATGGAAAAGCCCTTACTAAATTTGCATAAAATAACTGCCAGATGGTCCCAACGGGGGACCTAACGACTTGTTACCCTGGACCACGACTCGTGGAGTCGTCTGTCAAGTACACTGCTCATCTGATCAACTGGGATCGTCACGGGCAACATCACGATCCATCACTGGTCACCACGACTCATGGTCACCACCCATTGTGTACACTGCCCCCATAACAATTAATTCTTCAACTAGCTGACCATGATCCTCCCCATGAATCGTGGGGACTGACCACGACTCATGGGGTCCTTCCATCGGGTGCACTGCCGCTCTTCTTCTCCTTTCTTACTCACCCACCCCACGACTGACCTAACGACTCGCGGGGCTTGACCATGAGTTGTGGTCATGCCCGTGGGGGTCTCATTTCCAAATTTCAAATTCATTCCCTGGGCCTCCCCACGAGTCACATCATGACTCAGGGGATCCTCTCATGGGTCTCCTCATGACTCGTTTTGTGCCTGGTGCCAGATTTTAGGTTTTTCTCCGTTTAAACTCCCAGGTCTGATCCTTGGGCTTTCGGGGTATAAAAATATCTCTCTATTGGGAACATTCATCCTCGAATGTTGGAAAACATACAGAAAAGCAGAGAAATGCAATTATTATATTCAAATACTGATCATTTAAGCCGAAAACTAATGGAATGACTATCTCCGATTCAAACTACATAGCTGAACTGAATTTACGAATCATACACATATCCATATACATAAAAGAAGCTTGGAAACATGAACTGAACATGTAAACTAAATAGAGTTTTAGGTCAAACTGATACCTCAACCTGGAACTGAGCCAGTAGGGAATAAATATGGGTATCTAGCCATTATATCTGCTTTGGTTTCCCGCATAGCTCCCTCAACATGTTGATTCCTCCATAACGCTTTAACTGAAGCTACTTCTTTGTTCCTTAGCCTTCGAACCTGACGATCTAATATTTCTACTGGAACATCCTCATAACTGAGGCTGTCTTTCACACCGACACTATCTACGGGGACAACTAGGGCTGGGTCACCCAACCACTTCTTTAAGAGCGACACATGGAATACAAGATACACAAAAGCTAATTCCGAGGGCAACTCCAATTCATAAGCCACCTTTCCAACACATCTCACGATCATGTACGGGCCGACATAGAGGGGACTAAGTTTCCCTTTCTTTCTGAACCTCATCACTCCCTTTATGGGAGACACCTTCAGAAATACCCAATCATCGGCCTCAAATTCTAATTCACTCCTCCTCACGTCAGCATAGGACTTTTGGCGACTCTAGGCAGTTTTTAACCTGTCCCTTATCAACTGAACCTTCTCCATAGCCTCATGAACTGAATCTGGTCCTATCATCGCCTCTTTGCCAACCTCAAACATCCAATGGGTGACCTACACCTCCCCCCATAGAGAACCTTGAACAGTGCCATCTAGACATTAGAATGACAACTATTATTATATGCAAACTTGATAAGAGGCAAATGCTCATCCTAGTTATCTTTGAAGTCAACCACGCATGCTCTAAACATGTCCTCGAGAGTTTGGATTGTCCGCTCTGCTTGGCCATCCATTTGCGGGTGAAATGCTGTCCTGAGCTTAACTTGTATACCAAGCCCTTTTTGAAATGACTTCCAAAATTGAGAGGTAAACTGAGTACCTCTATCTAAAATGATGGATAAGGGCACTCAATGCAATCAGACTAGCTCCCGGATATATAGTTTGGCATAATCCTCTACTGAATCCGTGGTTTTAACCGGTAGAAAATGTGCAACCTTGGTTAACCTGTCTACCACAACCCAAATGGAGTCATATTATTGTCGAGTACAAGGTAAACCTGTGATGAAGTCCATATTAATTTCTTCCCACTTCCACGTAGGAATGCTGATATTCTAAAGCACACCTCCCGACCTCTGGTACTCGACCTTTACTTGCTGACAGTTCAGACACTTAGCTATGAATTCTATATTATCCTTCTAATGCCATTCCACCAATAGACTTCCCGTAAGTCAAGTTACATCTTGGTGGTACCTGGATGGATAGAATACATGGATCCATGAGCCTCATGCAACATTCGGCTCCTCAAATCATCAACATATGGAATACAAAGGCAACCCTGGTATCCAAGCACACCATCTCCCCCTTTAGAGAAGACCTCTACCTTTTGACTCTAAACGACTTCCTTTAACTTTACCAAAATCGGGTGCTCATCTTGCCTAGCTTTTATATCAGTCACAAAGGACGATTCAGATCTGTTCTAAATCACAACACCGCTATCAGTCGAGTCAACCAACCTAACTCCCAACCTTGCGAGTCGATGCAGATCCTTCACCAACTCCTTCTTCCCCTTATCCAATGGGACACAATCTCCTAGAGAGCCTACTAAGTGCGTCCGCTACTACATTCCTTGCTCGGATGGTAAAGGACACTCATATCATAGTCCTTGAGTAGCTCCACCCACCTCCTTTGCCGAAGATTGAGATCCTTTTGTGTGAACACATATCGTAAGCTCTTATGGTCTGTAAACACATCCACGTGGACCCTATACAAGTAATGTCGCCATATCTTCACCACAAATACCACCGCGGCCAATTCAATATCATCGGTCGGGTAATTCTTCTCATAAACTTTTAGCTGTCTAGAGGCATATGCTATAACCTTCCCGTGCTGCATCAATACACACCCAAGTTTGATCCTTGAAGCATCACAATACACCACAAACCCATCAGTACCCTCTGGTAGAGTTAACACCAGTGCTGAAGTAAGTCGAGTCTTCAACTCTTGGAAGCTCTTCTCACAAGCCTCTGACCATTGGAATTTCACCTTCTTCTGGGTCAATCTAGTCAAAGTTGTTGCAATCAATGAGAAACCTTCCACGAACCTTCGATAGTAGCCAGCGAAACCCAAGAAGCTCCGAATATCTGAAGGATTCACCGATCTAGGCCAATTCCTCACCACTTCTATTTTCTGAGAATCCACCTTTATACCCTCACTTGATACCACATGGCCCAAAAACGCTATAGAGTTCAACCAAAACTCGCACTTGCTGAATTTGGAATATAATTGGCGTTCCTTGAGAGTTTGTAGCACCACCCTCAAATGAGCGGCATGCTCCTCCTCGTTCCGAGAGTATATCAAGATGTCATCAATGAACACAGTCACGAACATATCCAAGTATGGCTTGAACACCCTATTCATCAAGTCCATAAAAGCTACAGGAGCATTCGTTAGTCCAAAAGACATAACTACAAACTCATAATGACCATACCGAGTCCTGAAGGCTGTCTTCGGGATGTCACTATCTCAAACTCTGAGCTGATGATACCCAGATCTGAGATCTATCTTCGAGAAACACTTGGCACCCTAAAGCTGGTCAAATAAATCATCAATCCTGGGTAAAGGATACCTGTTCTTGAAGATGACTTTGTTCAATTGTCGATAATCAATACACATTCGAAGAGAACTATCTTTCTTTCGGACAAAGAGAACTGATGCACCCCATGGGGACTTACTCGGTCTAATGAAACCCTTATCTAAAAGGTCCTTCAATTGTTATTTCAACTCCATTAGCTCAGCTGGAGACATTCTGTAAGGAGGAATAGATATAGGCTGCGTGTCGGGAAGGAGGTCAATACTGAAATTAATCTCCCACTCGGGAGGGATTCCCAGTAAATCATCTGGAAAGACCTCTGGATACTCACGTACTACTAGAACTGACTGGATAGTTGGGATCTCAGACCTCTCATCCTTAACCCTAACTAAATGGTACACTCAACCTTTAGAAATCATCTTTCTAGTCTTAAGGTAGGAAATAAAATGACCTACAGGCACAACTAAAATACCTTTCCATTCTAAGACTGGCTCACCCGAAAATCTGAACTCTACTGCCGGGGTTCTACAATTAACTGAAGCATAACATGAAAATAGCCAATCCATGTTGAGGATAACATCAAAATCGGTCATGGCTAACTCTATCAAATTTGCTAAGGTGACCTTCTAAAGGACTGAGACCAGGCAACCTCTATATACCCATCTAGCTATAACTGAATTGCCTACTGGAGTAGAGACTGAGAAAGGTTCTGACAAGACTTTGGGACTGACTCCGAAGCTTCGTGCCACATAAGGTGTCACAAAAGACAAGGTAGCCCCCGAATCTAACAAAGCATAAACATCAAGATGAAAAACTCGTAACATACAAATGACCACATATGGGGAGACCTCTTACTCCTGGTGAGGTGCTAAGGCATAGAATGTATTGTGGCACTGATCGCCACCTGTGCTAGTAGATGCTCCCTAATGTGCTTAGCGTGCGGGTGGCGATGCTGAACTAGAAGCTGGGCCTCGGCCCCCATCATGATCCTGCCTTGCTGCTAGCCAATATCTGAGCATGTGTCTGAGCTTCCCACACCCAAAACAAGCACCTGCACCTGCTAGACACTAACCCGTGTGACCCCGGCAACACCTACGGCAAGCTGGGATGCTAGAATCTGCGGGTCTGCTGCTCTGGCCCCTAGAGCCTGATGCTCGCCCCCTCTGATCGTGCCTCGATCTGGATGGAACACTCAATGCTGAAGATGCTACGACTGATGATCTCTGGTGGGTCTGCTATCGGTGCCCACCTCCTGACCTCGGCTGTCTGAACCTGTGATCATCGGTCTTGGCCCTCTTAGCCTCCCTCTCTCAGATGTGCCGCCTCCATCTACTGGGCATACAAGACTATCCTAGTGAATTCCATGTCCTGCTGAAGCATAGAGGTCCTACAATCATTATCCAAATAGCCTGCTACATCATGGACGAATCTACTCACCCGCGCCCTCTGATCAGCCACTAACTCTGGGGCGTACTTTGATAGGTGTGTGAACTCAAGGGCATACTCCTACACCTCATCCTTCCTTGATTCAGATTTATGAACTCAATTATCTTCAACTCCCCCATCTCACAAGGGAAGAACCGATCTAGGAATGTAACATGAAACTCTTCCCAAGTGACAGGGCCCGCTCCGGCGACCCTACTACCTTTCTATTGGCGAAACCAGATATGCGGAACCCCTTTCAACTGGTATGAGGCCAACTCCGCGCACTCAACCCTATTCACCCCAATGACTTGGGTGATCTTCACTATCTCATTTATGAACTCATGCGGGTCCTCATCTACTTTTGACCCGAGGAACTCTAGTGGGTTCATTCTCAAGAAGTCTATGACTCGAGCCGCCGCTATATTGACATTTTGCAAAACATGCACAACCGCCTGCTAATTGACCTACGGTCAAGGCCTACACGAGCATCTGAATAGCAGTATGAAACTCAGCATGGGCAACTGGCTCCGATCTGGTGCTCCTGAACTGGTGGGGCCTGCTGGTGCCCATTTCCATTGCCATCCTTACGTCCTTCACCATTCCCATTCCTTCTACCATTCATTCCTCGGGGAGCATGATTCTACAATCGCGAATAGCATGAA
Source organism: Datura stramonium (assembly GCA_018107945.1). Taxonomy (NCBI): domain Eukaryota; kingdom Viridiplantae; phylum Streptophyta; class Magnoliopsida; order Solanales; family Solanaceae; genus Datura; species Datura stramonium. The sequence goes on along the minus strand of JACEIK010005543.1, from coordinate 38,056 downwards.
TTAGAAGGATAGTGAGACATTTCATCGCAAGACATAGACTATGAAAGAAGGGAACATTTCCTAAACGTCTTGTAGCCTCTTCGTCATAAGTGTGGCGCGCTTCACACCCATGAAAAAACTCTACTTAACGCGACTTTCAGGCACCCTAGGACACTTCAAACCTATTGCTCTGATACCAAGTTTGTCATAACCCGAACGGAGGCCCGGATTGCAACATGGGACAAGGAGCCCCGAGAGACCCCAAGTCGACCCATGGCATAAGCATACATATAACTCAATCAAAGAAACTGAATAATCAACAATATAATCATAGCGGAAGTCTAGCATAAACATAACATCAGAATACACCATCTGAAGGTGAATACAACCATATGTCTGAAAAGCCTTTAAACATGACGAGTTGTTGGGAAAAGATCACCAACTAACTCAACAAGCTGAAACTGAAATACATATAGGAAATCTAAATAGTGTAGTCCTCGGGAGATGAGGACTTACCAACAACGAAGGTGGTAATCTCTGAAGTCGAACTATGAGCGGGGCTGAACTTGAGAATCGGGTCCGATATCATGAGACGATACAACATAGAATATGCGGTCAATACGTGGAGTGTACCGAGTATGCAGGGTAAGTAAAATCGCTTAAGTAAGTAAAATCATTTAAAGACCATGCCTAAGGTAAAACATAAACATCAAGAATATGAGAGTAGGACTTGCATACATTCTTTCTAAAATCATGATTTCATCATAGCATAACATATCATAACTGTCATTCCCCGAGCATACACCTTAGATGTGACACGGTACTTGAAGCCACAAGTGACCCCAAGTCAACTCCTGGTCTATCATACACTAGCATTCTGAGTAACATAAAAAAATACCTACACCAGAAATTTAAAGCAAAAACATAAATACTTGAAAATATTAGAACAAGGCTACATGGCTAATAAAACCAATCTGAGTCTGAAAACAAATCTATGTATGAAAGCCACTAATACTGATGAGTTGCTGGAACAAACCCCCAACTAACTCCAAATCTAAATAAAAAAGGAAGGAAAGTATAACTAAAGAAAATAATCTTCTTCCTCGAAGGATGAGGACTCACCAACTGGATAGCTGAGATATTTGGTGAACGGTCGGCTAACGAGGCTGAGACTCTAATCCTACAGCTGAATCATAAAATGATACAACATAAAAGTATGCATCAGTACTTTGAATGTACTGAGTAAGTGAGAGGAACATAACATAATAGAATAAATAAAAAGGAAATGCTGAATTGAAAAGACATGCGATGACTAAATAAATGAAATATTACGCAGAATTTCTTAACATTCGAACGTCTGCAGGGCTAGAATTTTATAGAGAAACTAGAGAAGGATTTTTGGGGGACACAAGGGAAGAACTATCCCCTTTTTGAATTCCCACATACCTGAGTTAGAATTTCCTTGGAGAAGGAAGCTTGGATTGCTGCAATGGAGGAAAACCCTAGTCTTGCTTGAGAGCTTCTAGAGAGGAATTCTTACGGTAAATTTCTCTGAAGATGAGTGGGAATGATGGGNTCACGTTGGGGGAGAAGGGAATTTTGGGTGTGGGTCGCGGAGAGAGGAATTCTTACGGTAAATTTCTCTGAAGATGAGTGGGAATGATGGGGAAAACCATTTATCCCCTCTAAATCCCATTAAAATAATCCAAAACGACTTAGTTTAGGATCTAGGAGGTTAGGAATTTACCGAAGTACCCTTAGGAAAATCGCAGGAAATAACTGTCAGGTTGTCCCAACGATTGACCTAACAAATCGTCCCCTCTGACAATGAGTCGTGGTCTGATCCGTGAAGTGCACTGCCTCTCAAGTCTCCTGGTTCGTCACAGATGACTTAATGACTCGTTCCAGATGACCACGACTCGTGATCACCATTCGTGATGTACACTGCCCTTAGCCTCAGATATATTTTTCCCTGTTAGGTCATGACCCTCCCCACGAATCGTAGTGACTGACCACGACTCATGGGGTCCTTCACCAAGTACAATGTCTCTCTCTTCCATCTCTTTTCTTACTCACCCACCTCACGACTGACCTAATGGCTTGTGGGGCCTGACCACGACTAGACCTCATTCCTCAAGTTTCCAAACTCATTACCTAGCCTCCCCACGAGTCACATCACGACTCGTGGATTGCTCTCACGGATCATCTCAAGACCCATCCTGAAGCCTGGTGCCAGTTTGGAGTTTTTCTCCGTTTCAACTCCCGGGTCTGATCTTTGGGATTCCGGGGTATAACAATATCTCCCTCTTGGGAACATTCGTCCTTAAATATTGGAAAACACACAGAAAAGTAGAGAGATGCAATTATCATATTCAAATACTGATAATTTAAATCGAAACTGCTAGAATGACTATCTCCGATTCAAACTAAATAGCTGAACTGAATTCACTTTTCATATATACATACATAAACATAAAAGAAACTCGAACACATGAACTGAACATGAAAACTAAATTGAGTTCTAGGACAATACTAATATCTCAAGCTGTAATAGAACCAATAGAGAATAGGTGTGGGTATCTGGCCATCATATCTATTTCGTCCTCCTACATAGCTCCCTCCACCTACTGATTTCTCCATATGACCTTGACTGAAGCTACTTCCTTGTTCCTCAACTTACGAACCTAACAAGCAAGGATCTCGACTAGGACCTCCTCATATGAGAAACTATCCTTTATCTCTACACCGTCCAATGGAACAATTGAAGTTGGATCACCAATGCATTTGTTCAATAGTGACACATGGAATAGTTGGTGCATAGAAGCTAACTTTGAAGGTAATTCCATCTCATAGGCTACTTTGCCAATTCACCTCAGAATTCTATAGGGTCCCACATATCTTGGACTGAGCTTTCCCTTCTTTCCAAACCTTATCATCCCTATCATAGGTGAAATTTTCAGATAGAACTAGTCATTCACAGCAAACTCCAATTCTTTTCTCCTCACATATGCATAAGATTTCTGATGGCTCTGAGCTGTTTTCAATAGTTCTTTGATGAGTTGTACCTTCTGCATAACTTCATGAATAGAGTCTGGCCCGATTATTGTAGCTTCACCAACCTCAAACCATCCAATAGGAGACCTGCACCTTCTACCATACAATGCCTCAAACGGGGCCATCTGGATGCTGGAGTGATAACTATTGTTGTACGCAAACTCGATAAGAGGCAAGTGGCCATCCCAACTACCCTTGAAATTGATCGTGCACACTCTCAACATGTCTTCTAGGGTCCGAATAGTCCTCTCAGCTTACCCATCTGTCTGTGGGTGAAAAGTTGTGCTGAGCTTGACCTGGGTGCCAAGTCCCTTATGAAAAGACTTCAAAAAATGTGAGGTGAACTAGGTACCTCTGTCTGAGATGATGGATAATGGCACCCCATGAAGCCTGATCAACTCCTGAATATAAAGTCTAGCATAGTCCTTAGCCGAATCCGTAGCTTTTTACTGGGAGGAAATGTGTTGACTTAGTCATTCAGTCCATTACTACCTAGATGAAATCATGTTGCCGACGAGTTTGAGGTAGACCTGTAATAAAGTCCATATTTATTTATTCCCACTTCCACATGGGTATGCTGATATCTTGGGTCATACCTCCAGGTCTTTGATGCTCTACTTTGACTTGCAGGCAGTTCGGGCACTTGGCTACGAATTTGGCGATGTCTCTCTTCATGCCGTTCTACCAATAAATATCCCACAAATCGCGGTACATTTTAGTAGCACTAGGGTGGATGGAGTATCCCGAGCTGTGTGTTTCAGCCAATATCTTCTATCTCAAGTCACCGACGTTCAGTACGCACAATCTTCCCAGATAACAGAGCACACCATCTCCCCCTTTGGAGAAAGCCTCAACCTCCTTTCTGAGAACCGCTTCCTTGAGTTAAAGTAGGATGGGATCTTCATCCTGTTTGGACTTAACTTCAACAACCAAAGAGGTGTCTGGCCCGCTTTGTGTTCGCCTGTCTGGATGACTACACGCTAGTGCACGTGGTCGAACAAGCAGTAAGTGGCTCAAGTAAGCCAAGTATCGATCTCACAGGGACTGGACTACAGGGCAAAATCACCTCAAGTGTCAATTTACTGTAACTCTACAAATGCAGACAACAGTGTAAAGAAAAGTTTTTATATTTTGTT
>JACEIK010005543.1:15059-26119 GCA_018107945.1 Datura stramonium | reverse complement strand
TCCTACAATTTACATGAGAATGTACAAACATTGTTGGATAAACAAGGAAAAAATGATGCATTTGAGTATCACTTGGGCATATAAATATGCCCCAGATCACTTTGTATTACCACTCCACCCTCAGCTGAGTCAACCAACTGTACCCCTAACCGAGCTAGTCTGTGAATATCCTTCGCCAACTCCTTTTTTCCTTCCTCAATATGAGCCACGCTACCCATAGACACTCTGCTTAGGGCATCAGCCACCACATTGTCTTTTCCCAGGTGATATAACACGCTCATGTCATAATCCTTCAAGAGCTCTAACCACCTTCTCTGGCGAAGATTCAGGTCTTTCTGACTGAATACATACTGAAGGCTCTTGTGATTAGTGAAATCATCAATGTGAGCCCCGTATAGGTAATGTCATCATATTTTTAATGTAAACACTACTGCTACCAACTCCAAGTCATGAGTTGGATAATTCTTCTCATGAACTTTGAGCTGTATGGAGGCGTAGGCTATCACCTTACCCCGCTGCATCAGTATGCAATTGAGTCCAACTCTAGAAGCGTTGCAATATACTACAAATCCGTCCTATCCTTTCAATAGAGTCAACACTGAAGCAGTAGTGAGTCGAGTTTTTAACTCCTGGAAACTCTTATCATATGCATCTGACCACTGGAATTTCATCTTCTTCTGAGTCAGCCTAGTCAGTGGAGATGCTATAGAAGAAAATCCTTCTACAAAGCGTCGGTAATAACCAGCCAAGCCCAAGAAACTTCTGATTTTGGTTGGGGAGGTGGGTCTGGGCCAATATTTCACTACCGCTATCTTTTGAGGATCAACCTGAATACCCTCACTCGAGACCACATGACCCAGGAAAGTCACAAATTTCAACCAGAATTCGCACTTGCTGAACTTGGTGAACAGTTGGCAGTCTCTGAGTGTCTGAAGCACTACCCTCAGGTGATTAGCATGCTCTTCCTCATTTCTGGAGTATATTAGAATGTCGTCGATAAATACAATGACGAACATATCCAGATACTTCTTGAAGACTCTGTTCATCAGGTCCATAAAGGCTGCAGGGGCATTTGTTAGTCTGAAGGACATAACCACAAACTCGAAGTGACCATACCGAGTCTTGAAAGCTATTTTTGGTATGTCACACTCTCTGACTCTTAGCTGATGATACCTCAACCTGAGATATATTTTGGAGAAACAGTTGGCTCCCTGAAGTTGGTCGAATAGGTCATCAATTCTGGGTAGGGGATACCTGTTCTTGACTGTGACCTTGTTCAACTGACGGTAATTGATGCACATTCTGAGGGTACCATCTTTCTTTCACACAAATAGCACTGGAGCACCCCAGGGAGACATGCTGGGTCTAATAAAACCCTTATCAAGAAGATCTTTTAGTTGCTCCTTCAACTCCGTAAGTTCAACCAGATCCATTCTATAAAGAGGGATGGAGATGGGCTGAGTATCTGGGATAAGGTCTATGCCGAAGTTAATTTCCCATTCAGGAGGAATTCCGGGAAGATCTTCGGGGAACACATTTGGGAATTCACTGACAACAGGGACTGACTGGATAGTTGGGGTCTCAGAGTTGGAATTCTTGAGCCGAACTAGATGGTAAATACATCCCTTGGAAATAAACTTCCTAGCCTTAAGGTAGGAAATAAACCTACCCTTTGGCGTTGAACTACTGCCCGACCATTCTAAAGTAGCTCATTAGGAAACTGAAACCTGACAACCCAAGTTCTGCAATCGACTGAGGCATAACCGGAGTGTAACTAATCCATTCCAAGAATGAGGTCAAAGTCGACCATGTCTAGGGTGGCTTGGTACGACAGATACCTATGTCCTACGACTCGTGACTTCCGATCGTACATTGAGATATGCCATTCTTCAATTCTTCTGAAGTTTAACATGGCTTGTTGGTACTAGTCTTAAGTAGATATCATGATCCGTGGTTACTACCCGTACCTAGAGACTTGCCCTGTGCAACATCTTTTGAACCTTTCTACAACTGTTGTGGTATGACTCATACCATAAGTCATACTTTGACTTTGCCTCAACAAAATTTTCTGGACTTTTCCATGACTCTCAGTACGGCTCGTACCAAGATGGTATGGCTTGTACTAAGATCCATACTTAGCCTTTTTTCTGCATTTTATCCTTCTTTTGCATATTTCAACTCCAACATCTATCTTCCCTAAAAACAAAGTAAAATTGCATCATATCCATATAAATACACTTAAGTCCAACTTATTTCTTCAGTTTTAAGCATCAAAAGTGTTGTAAACCCACAACACATCAACACCCTCAACTTAAGACTTTTGCATGTCCTCGGGCAAAGAAAACAAAACTAAAAACGACGCTTAACTAGAAAGTAAACTTAGAATACCTATAACCAATACAATAAAATTTGCACTATGAACCATTAAAAACTATTAATCCCTTTTCATTTAAACCGAGTCAACTATGCACACATGTAACTACAACCTATGACATACAAGGATCGAGATATGGCATCCAACTATTAGCAGAGAATCGAGCTATCACCAATGCTATTCACACAGACAATTGGCAGAATGCAACACAAACCATGTACCCTTACTACAAATGAAGTCCCCAACACTCACATATATATAGAAATATGAAACTTCGGACTAAACAAGAAAGACTCTCACCCTCACAAAGAAGTTTCAAATATTGTATATCAGATATCATAGGCTTGCCCTTATGTTCTCTACGTTGGCTTTTTAGACAGTTAATCTTTGATCACTATAGGAATTTTCTCAGCTTGTAATGTAGGCTTCGGGTTGGGTATGGTAAATATGGAATTTTAGTGGCTAAACCCTCCTTGGCACTATATACTTGGTTTCTCTTTCAATTAACCCTTTTTTTCACTTTTTCCGCTTTTCCTCCCTTTTCTCCCTTTTCATATGCAATGTCTAAATGTGGTGTATCTTTTTTTCAGCTCTTTTTATTTTATTTTCACACCACACCTCACTCTTCTTTGACTTTTTTCTCTTTCTTCTCCACCCTCACATAGTTTACGCACCCCTACTACAAGTACCCTCAACTTAGGAATTTTTCCTGAGTTTAGGTTCACAATGTCCAAGGAGGGACCAAGGCCAAACAAGTTCACTATAAACTTGGTCAAGGTGAATGAGTAATCAAAGAAAATAGGTCAACTTTTAGGCTCAAATACAGAATCAAGGGAATCATTTCATTTGGTAGAGCAATTTAAGCTAAAGTGAGCTATGACAAAAATGGCCTATGATCCTTTCCTAACCAACTATTCTAATACCTATGTAAATACCAACCGGGCAAGTTCTAGATCCTTAATGCAATATTGAAATGAGTATGAATCCTCACTCACTCATGGTACAGGCTTGCATTGATTCTACCAATCCAGTTCATGCATGGCTAAACTACAACTACACATGCTAATAATATAAATGCCATACAAAGATCCACAGAAGTCATACTTCATAGTCAACATACACAGCTAACATAACATTTTTTAAGATAGGGTCATTTTTCAAAAACATCAAAACTAGCGCATTTATTGGTTGTAAAGTAATCCTAAGCTACTTACAAAAACACATATAACAAAAACAACCTAAATATGTCGGTTATACTAGATAGCATGTCTGAGAAAAAAGAAACACGGCAAGAAAAACCCTCGGATGAAAAAAACACCCAAAAATAACAAGTACACCCCCCTTTTAAAAGCATGCTTCGTCCTGAAGCATTAAATATAAGAACAAGGGAAAGGGACATACTTGTGGCTACTCAAAATTCACCCTTCATGGGTTGCCTCTCATGCAACACCTGATTTAACGTCATGTCACGATGCAACTTCCTTGACCATTCAACCGTCATCAAGGTACACAGACTCAATTCCTCTTATCTCTTCGATGTATCCCATATACAACTTTATCCTTTGCCCATTCACCTTGAACCACTTACCACCTTTATTCTGAGTTCTTCTGCACCATTTGGGGACACTTTCACCACTCGATACAGTCCCATCCGTCTAGATTTCAATATACCTGGATGCAAGCGGAGCCTCAAATTAAATAGTAGGACCAAGTCACCAGCGTTGAACTCCCTTTTTGCAATCTTTCGGTCATGGTAGATTTTCATCCTTTATTAATAAATGGATGCACTCTCATAAGCTCGAAGTCGGAACTCATCTAACTCATTTAACTGATCTAGCCTTAACTTGGCTACTTCATTTCAATCTAAGTTCAACTTTTCAGTTCCCATAGTGCCTTATTCTCTAAATCTACCAGCAGATGACATGACTTGTCATAGAAAAGCTGATATGGAGGTGAGCCAATGGGGGTCTTATCAGGTGTTCGATATGCCCAAAGTGCATCATCAAGCTTCCTAGACCAGTCTGTCCAGTTGGTGTTCACTATTTCGGTCAGAATAGTCTTTATCTCCTTGTTGGACACTTCCACTTTCCCACATGATTGAGGATGATAAGGTGTTTCCACCTTATGTCTTATACCATATTTATCAAGTAGAGTTCTGAAAAGGCGATTACAAAAGTGTGACCCACCGTCACTGATGATGGCTCTGGGAATACCAAATCTAGCAAATATGTGCTTTTGCAAAAATGTTGTAACACTTTTTCCTTCATTGTTAAGGAGTGCAATGGCTTCCACCATTTTGAGACATATTCCACAGCCACCAAAAGATATTTCATCCCATATCAGCTCACGAATGAGCCCTTGAACTCAATAGCCCATACATTTAATATTCTACTTCAAGAATAGGGGTTAACGGTAGCTCATGCTTACGAGTAATGCCACCTTGCCTTTGGCATTGATCACTGGACTTGGAAAAATTGTAAGCAAGGGTCAATAATACCCGCACCGCAAAATTTTGTGTGCAGTTCGGATACTACTATGATGACCCTCAACCGGGGATGAGTGACAAGCCTCCAAAATACTCAACATCTCTATTTATGGCACACATCTACAAATCATCCCATCTTCACAAATGTGGAATAGATTTGGTTCATCCTAATAGTACCTCCGAGCATCAAACAAGATTTTTTCCTTTGCTATGAAGTCATATCTGTCGGAATCATGTCGCTCGCAAAATAATTTGCTTAGTCAGTGAACCAAGGGATCAAATATTGAGTTGTAGCTAATACCTGTTCATTTGGGAATGCGTCGTTGATTTCAATCTCATCCTTCACTCTTGCCTCTGCTTCCAGTCTGGACAAATGATCAGCCACCTGATTTTCTATTCCCTTTTGGTCCTTTACCTCGAATTCAAATTCTTGGAGAAAAAATACCTATCTGATCAGCTTGGGTTTAGCATCCTTTTTCGACATCAAGTACCTCAGTGCAGCATGGTCTGTATGGATATTTAGCTTAGTTCCAAGCAAGTAGGCCCGAAACTTTTCAAATGCAAAGACCACTGCTAGTAGCTCGTGTTCAGTTACCATGTAGTTCTTTTGAGCTGTATTGAGTGTCTTACTGGAATAATAGATAGGGTGAAAATTCTTTTCTCTCTATTGGCCCAAGACAGCACCAAGGGCCACCCCACTAGCATCACACATTACCTCAAATGGGAGAGACGAATATGGGGCTATAATAGTGGGAGTTGTGGTGAGTCTTTCCTTCAGGCATTCAAAAGCCTTCAGACATGCTTCATCAAACACGAATATCACCTCCTTCTTAAGTAGTTTGCACAATAATTGTGAAATCTTTGATAAATCCTTGATGAACCTCCTATAGAATCCTACATGCCCCAAAAAGCTTCGGATCCCCTTGACAGAAATAGGTAGTGGCAATCCTGCTATTACTTCAATTTTTGCCTTGTTCATATCTATCTTTTTTCCTGAAATTCTGTGGCCCAGCACTATCCCTTCTTTGACCATGAAGTGACATTTCTCCCAATTTAGGACTAGATTAGTTTCTTCACATCTGTTCAACACTTTGCTCAAATGTTTGAGGCAGGATTTAAATGACTCACCCACAATTGAGAAATCATCTATAAATACTTGGATGATGTCCTCCACTATATATGAAAAGCTCGACATCATGCAACACTAGAATGTGGATGGTGCATTACACAACCCAAAGGGAATTCTCCTAAAAGCAAATATTCCATAAGGGCAAGTGAAGGTGGTCTTCTCTTGGTCTTTCGAGGCTATAGAGATATGATTATACCCTGAATAACCATTAATAAAGTAGTACCAGTCTTTACCTGCTAGCATGTCAAGCATCTAATCCATGAACGACATTGGAAAATGGTGCTTCTGGGTCCAGTGGTTGAGTTTTTGGTAATCCATGCACATAAGCCAACCTGTGACCGGTCTCGTCGGTATCAGCTCATTTGGTACTGATGTGTTGTGAGTTTACAACACTTTTGATTCTTAAAACTGAGAAAATAGGAATGGTCTTAGGTATGTTATATGGATATGAGGTGCTTTAACTTTGTTTTCAGGGAAAATAGGTGTTGGAGCAAAAATGTGCAAAAGATGAATAAAAATGCAAAAAATCAGCCAAGTACCAATCTCAGTACAAGCCGTACCTAGATTGTACGAGCCATATTAAGACTCGTGGAAAAACTTTGAAGGATGAAACAATGTGAAAGCAAAGTACGACTCTCAGTATGAGCTGTACCAAGATGGTACGAGCTGTAACTGGAGTCGTGGAAAACATCAGAGAAAATTTGCACAAGCAGTCTCTTGGAATGGGTGGAACCCACGGAGCATAGCAATGTCACGACCAAAACGTCCACTCGGATCATAGACACGGGACAAGGAGCCCTGAGAGGCTCTATGTCGACCCATGGCATGAGCATAAATTTAATCCAATCACATGAGCGGAAGACTTAACATATAAGAACGTAATCATAACATAGCCAAAGGAAAAAATTAGTACAAGACTCATATAATAAAACTTGCGGTCTGATAAGCCTCTAACATGAAGGACGGATTGATGGGAAAAATCTCCAACTAATCAAACATCCAGAAACTGAAAGAACAACATAGAGTATGAATATACAACCCTCGAAACACGAGGACTCACCAAGAGCGCTGAGAGGAAATCTGAAACTATCTATGGGTGAGGATGAGCCTGATAACTGGGACTTGTAACATGAAATGATATAACATAGAAAGTTTCGGTCAGTACGTGGAATGTACTGAGTATGCAAGGTAAGTAAAATGGACATTTAAAACATATATGAAATTTATAAATGATCATAAGAGTAGGACATCATGCTTGTATCGTAAATTATAATAACATATCCTATGACTCAAGGTTTTCAAAACATTCGTCACATAAACATAATTGTAATCATAGAGCTTTGCTTAACATGACTTGAGACATCATACATAATCGTAACATGTATAAATTGTGAGGAACAGTGGGAGATTCTCTCAACCGACATATCCCATATGAGCACACATGAGGCCCGACTTATAACCCTAATTTGGAGGGTGTCCATACCTTGACAAAGGTAGGACCATGAAAGTGTGATATCACCATTAAAAGGGCCATTTGGGCTAGGGACTAACATGAAAGGGGTCCCAACATCCTACGGTGGCACATAATTCACAAGATCCGGGGCTTAACCTGAGCCCCGAACCTACTCGGTGTTCGATACTACTCCCAAAACATATATAGTGCTCATAATAATACATACATGAGTTCATGGTCTAGTCAAATCATGATATCATAAACATGCTTGAACATATGTGAACTAGCCATGACATAAGGTCCATGAGTCGGCTAAAAATATAATTCATGATTAGTAAAATTTATACATACTTGTAGATCATGAATATAACTTGAATTTCATAAAATCATAATGAATAATATAATAAATTCATAATTTGAAATATAATTCTTGTTGGGCTTGTCAAGAACATCGATGGAAAAATAGATTATAAATCGATTCACCATTGGGCATGTATAATTAAGCTTAATTGCTTAGAAATTCAAAATCAACAAAATTATAATTAGTTTAAATATCAAAAGATGATCAAAGTCCATAGATTATGATAATATTTTAAAATTCCAAAACCCATAATTAAATCATTAGGTTTTACATAAATCAAATACAAAACCCCATGAGTTTTTGATAAATATTAAGTAAAATCATAGAGTAGGGGCATGGGTGTGGAAGAATTCACCCATTGGTAGCCTTACATACCCGCGGTTATCAAATTCTAACTCTCCTTAGAAGCACAAGAATAAAATTGGAAGAATTGAAGAGAAAAACTTAAAATCCCCTTAAATCACCTTTCAATATCCTTGCATGCATGAATGAACGTTTAGAATAGGCGAATCTCTTAAAAACCCAGCTTTTTCAAACCAAAACGACATAGTTTAGGGCCTCATATTGTGAAAAAGTCAAAATTACCCTTAACGAACCTTCCTTGAAATATGGCCGGATGGAACCAACGGACAGCACCAATGGGTCGTTGGAACTAACGACAACCCGTCATGTCCCTCGGCGTATACACTGCTGAAGATCTACTTTCGGAGCCATTCAACGAACGGATAGGATGACTCGTCCTACCAACCAACGGTCTGTTACATCATCTGTGGTTTGCTCATGGGCTTTGGCATCTTATCTTCTAACGGGCCACACCACGACTCGTTACAAAAAATGATGAGTCGTTGTTTCCCTTCCGTCAAGCCCACTGGAAACCCTATCCTCCAACAATGACCACAACCAACGACTCATTGTTTCTCCTGACGGGTCATTGGGAGACCCGTCATTGCCAACCTGAAGAACCCAACTACTTCCAACGACTGCTAACAATGACTCGTTGTTTCCCACAACGAGTCATCATGTCACCCGTTGTCTACACTGTCACCTAGCCTAATCCCATCCAATGACTCGTGGTTTGATACCACAAGTGGTACCTTGGCTCGTCTTGAGGGATTTTTCCCATTTTCTGCAGTTTTCAACTTTTCACTTCCGGGTCTATTCTTATGCACTTCCGGGGTATTACAATATCTCCCACTTGGGAACATTCGTCCTCGAATGTTAAAACTAGTAGAAATCAGAGACATACAATTATCATACTCAAATACTGATCTTTTTAACCAAAATTTTACAAAATGACTACCTCCGATTCATAACACATAGCTGAACTGATCTCATGCTTCACATACACATTCATACTCATAAAAGAAACTTGAACACATGATCTGGACATGAAAATTAAATAGAATCTTAGGGTAGAACTGATACCTCATGTCGGAACTGAGCCGGTAGAGAATAAATGCAGGTATTTAGCCATCATATCTGCTTCGGCTTCCTGCATAGCTCCCTCAACAAGCTGATTTCTACATAATAATTGAAGCTACTTCTTTGTTCCTTAACTTCCGAACCTGACAACCCAAGATTTCAACGAGAATTTCTTCATAACTGAGGCTGTCCCTTACCCTAATGTTGTCCACCGGAACTACTAAGGATGGATCACCCAAGAACTTTTTTAGGAGCGATACATGAAATACGGGATGTACTGAAGATAACTCCGATGATAAGTCTAACTCATACGCCACCTTACCAACTCTCCTCACAATCCAGTAGGGACCAACATATCGGGGACTTAGTTTCCCTTTCTTCCCAAACCGCATGACTCCCTTCATGGGAGATACCTTTAGAAATACCCAGTCATCTACATCAAACTCCAGATCCCTTCTCCTCACATTAACATACGATTTCTGATGACTCTGAGCGGTTTTTAACCGGTCCCTTATCAACTGGACCTTTACCATGGCCTCATAAACTGAATCAGGTCCTATCATGGCTGCCTCACTAACCTCAAACCATTCGATGGGAGATCTACACCTACGCCCTCAAAGAGCCTCGAACAGTGCCATCTAGATACTAGAGTGATAGCTATTATTATAGGCAAACTCGATTAAGGGCAAATGATCATCCCAACCACCTTTAAAATCCATAACACATGCCCTCAACATGTCCTCAAGAGTCTGGATTGTTCGCTCGGCTTGGCCATCCATTTGCGGATGAAAGGTTGTACTGAGCTTGACTTGAGTCCCAAGTCCCTTCTGAAAAGACCGCCAGAACTAGGAGGTAAACTGAGTACCGCGGTCTGAAATAATAGACAAGGGCACTCCATGAAGTCGAACCAACTCCCGAATATACAATTTGACATAATCCTTCACTGAATCCATGGTCTTGACCGGTAGAAAGTGTGCGGCCTTGGTTAACCTGTCTACCACTACCCAAATGGATTCATAGTGTCGTCGAGTATGAGGTAGGCCTGTAATGAAATCTATGTTAATCTCTTCCCACTTCCATGTGGGAATGCTAATATCCTGAAGTATACCTCCCGGCCTTTGATGCTCGACTTTCACTTGCTGACAGTTTGGACATTTGGCAACGAACTCTGCAATATCCTCTTTATACCATCCCACCAGTAGATTTCTCGCAAGTACCGATACATCTTCATAGATCCCGGATGGATAGAATATCTGGTACCATGTGCCTCATGCAATATCCAAACTCGCAAATCATCAAAGTCTGGGACACATAGGCGACCCTGGTATCATAGCACACCATCTACCCCTTGGGAGAAAACCTCCACCTTTTGACACAGCGCTGCTTCCTTCATCTTCCTCAAAATTGCATTCTCATCTTGCTTAGATTTGACATCAACCACCAAGGACGATTTTGACCCATTCTACACAACAACGTCGCCATCGGTCGAGTCGATCAATCTAACTCCCAATCTTGCAAGCCGGTGGACATATTTCACTAACTTCTTCTTTCCCTCATCCACGTGGGACACACTCTCCATAGAGAACCTACTAAGTGCATCCTCCACCACATTAGCCTTTCCCGGTGTCACGCCCCGAGCCTACACCCTGGATGTAACATGGTACTTGAAGCCACAAGTGAGCCCAAGTTAACCCCGGTCTATCATACACTAGCATTTTGAGTAAACATGCACAACAGAAGTTTTAAATAACAGATTTATCAGTTTAAGAAAATGTAAAGACTGAAAGTAGAGAAAGAAATAATATATCTGAATTTCAATTCTGAAAGACAAGTCTG
>JACEIK010005542.1:73217-108157 GCA_018107945.1 Datura stramonium | reverse complement strand
CTTATGAGTTCATGATTCAAGTATGATGTATTATCAAGTATGCATGATTATTATGAATTCTCAACTTATGTTTCCATGATTTTGAATTACGAAACTTATTTCAAGTATGTATGATTCCATGATTTGAGCAAGACCATGAAAATTCAAGTATGTTTTATCATGATTTCAGCCAAGGCTTACAAGATCAGTTTATGAAAGGTTTCGGAGTCAAGACTCCCAATATTCAGATTTAAGCTATGTTTGGAGAATATGATTATGAGCAATATACATGTTTTGAAAGTAGTGTCTAGCATCGGGTAGGCTAGGAATTTCGAGGACCCCGGTCTTTGAACTACGCGTCAACGTAGGATATATTCTTATCTGGGACCTATTAAGAGAGTGTATTCCCCCACTCGAGGGTACACCCGTGATATCACACCTTATTCGCCCTTTGCTCTAGCAAGGCTTAGGATGACTTTCCTCCACATGGGCAAGACGTGAGATCATCATGCGCTCATACGTGATGGTTGTCGATTATGACGAGTCTCTCATTGTTTCTCATATTTTCAGATACTCATATTCATATCCTATGATATTATGTGTTATAGCATATTTGATCCATTGATCAGTTTATGAGTTTTCACTTATGCTTTCAAGTACAGTAAGCTATATGATTTATAGTTCTAAACTTTGGGGGAATATGTTTAGCTTATGATGATTAGCTTATGATTATGTATATTTCAAGACATATATATGGCCATTAGCATATTATCCTTACTCTCATGATCTATCTTGATATTACATTTATGATTTCAGACTATCGTTTTAATAGCATGTCTTACTTTCTCTACATACTCAGTACATTCAAAGTACTGACCGCATACTCTATGTTATATCGTCTCATGATATAGATTTGGGTGATTCATCCAGTCTCGTCATTAGCTCACTCCTGCTCAGACCAGCCCAGTTTCCCAGTCTTGGTGAGTCCTCATTACCCGAGGACATCTATCAGTTGATTTTGTCATGTTTTTTTTTTTTTTGAAACTTTAGTGAGCTAGTTGAGGGTGTTGTCCCATTAGCTCATCTTACGAGTAGAGGCTTTTCAAACAGACATGTAGTAGACAGCTTAGCGTTGTGTTATTATCACTCTTTCTTATGTTGTATGTTTTATAGACTTCCACTTACCCCTGCTTATGATTATCGCTTATGATTATCAAGATGAATAATTTTATCACTTTAAATTCATATTTCGTTATAAAAAAAATTGAAAAAAAAAAAGACAAAAATAATTCATTCCTAAATCATATGTTAAATAAATGTATATAATGACAAATTAGTGTTTCGTTACTAAATAAAGTTAGTTAACTATGAAAAATATTTTTCGCTCTTAATATATGGTATTATGATGAACAAGTTCACATAGTAGTTATAATTATTTGTAGGTAAAGTACATTTTTTTCAAAGAAAGATGTTATTAATGCCACGAATTTGATGTATCACTAACTATCTAGTTTAATTAGTTATGACATCATTCGTCTCTAAATTTATATGTATTTTGTAGATGAACAAAAATTAATTCATCACTAAAAACTACCTTTTATATACAAATTCTCTTTTTGTTTCTAAAATATATAAATTAGTGACAATTTTAGTTTTTCTATAATTTTGTAGTTGAAAATTGTAGTCATCACCGAAAATATTTTTTTACCAACAAAACCGCCGCTTCACTAAAGATAAAATTACTTTTATATATGAATTCTCTTTTTGTCCCTAAATATATAAATTAATGACAAATTTAATTTATAATTTTAGAAGTTGAAAACCATCATGTCGCTATCAAAATATTTCTTTTATCGACGAAAACCTTCATTAGTGACGCTGCCATTTTTCTTAAAGTTGTAGTTGAAAATATTATTTTGTCACTAAAAAAAAAGTACCTTTACATTCAAATTCTCTTTTTACCCCTAAATGTATAATTAGTGACAACTTTATTTTTTATATTTTTTGTAGTTGAAAAATGATTACATCATTGGCTAAAAAATATTTTTTTTAACAGACAAAATAAATTTGTCACTACAAAATGCATAATTAGTGACAATCACAATTGTCGTTAAATTCAAAGTTGATTGTAGGTAATAAGTGAGACTTTGTTTTGTGATAAAGATTATTCTTGTCGCTAAATGTCTTACTTTATGACGAAATGTGATCAGTTTCTAAAAGTATAATGTAGTCATCGCTACCGCTATGCTTTTAAGAAAACTATTTTGTCACTGGTCATTCGTAGTGGTATTATTTACAATTTATATTTACCGAGATTTTCGTTAATTTGAAAATTTATTCCAAAATAATAATTATTAAATACTATATTCACACGTTGAAGTTCATAATTTTACTCTATAATGAGTATTAAACAAATTAAAATAATAACATACTGAAGAAAGATAAAAGAAAACTACACACTATTGTATAGTAATTAAGAACAATTAAAATGTCATTGAGATAATATCTCATTGCATACTTCCTTAAAGAAAAACTAATAATAAGTAAATCTACCCAACTTAAAAGCGTAATTGAAACATGTTAACCACTAACAAAACTACAGATATGAAGGTTGCTTCTCAAAATACAATAGAAGAAGCACTTTTCTAGATTTCACCATCTACAACCTGTGTAAAAATTAAATAAGATTTGATTTCATACTTTACGATATAATGATATGAACAAACTAAAAAGTTATGAGGTAATTAAATGTACCTCAATGGATAATTTGATATGAATCAGTGATCACTAAATCATGAAAAAGAAGTAAATTTATGAGCAAAAGCTACAAAGTTATACTACTTCTAACCTCGGGATCGAGACGCAGAAGCCATAAAATATTGGGTAGTTGTTTTAAAAATATCATCTTGGTGTGAAGATAGAATATCTAATTGTGAATATAATATTTTTATTCGAGATTTGTTGGTTTTCTACTACAAGATCAGTTGCATTTAATCGCTTATGCAAGCTCTCTTCGCTTTTTCTAAGCGAAGCTCCTAACTCGTCGCTCTCCTTTGTGTTGCTTGATTAGTTTTTTAGGCTTTGGACTATAACCAAGATCTTTTTATGTACCCTGAATTTAATCAAGTACAAAGATCCACAATTTTCATCAATAGTCATGGAAGACTCTCCCAAGTATACGAGCTTCGTTATGTTGCTCAAAGATACATACATACATACATACATACATATATATAGTTATGATAATAATAAATAAATAATATGGAATGTGACTAAAATATTCGCTTAATTTCTCACATAGTTAGTCTCAGTTTCTTCAAATGACCAACCTTTTTCACTTGAGTAATGAGTGTTTTTGTAGAACTCGCTCGTTAGGTTCTACCCATTCAGATTCTTTGACCCTATAAAATAAGTTTAAAATATACTTGGTATTGACAAAATATAGTACTTGATTTGTGCGTATGAATACAAGGTTATCTTTGATTCTCTTAATGTATATATCTTATATTTTTTATTGCTTTTTCCTCGCTTAGTGAGAAAAGAAAATTTGTATAACTAACAATTTCAAGACGAACAACTACAAATACTAATTCTATGAAATAATTATATTTAAGTTTTCATCGATTGACCTTATTTATCTGACATCGTTTATACCAAGCATAATAAAAATATAAGTACATTAAATAATAATAAACAAACAAAGTGCATTATTTGAATATATATCACCTTATGCCTAGATCCCACCACATGTCACAAAGCCTATTCCAATTTTCTGGGGTTAGTTCTGGAACTTTAATTTTATGAGCATCTTTCTCGGAATGTGCACCCTTTTAAACATCTTTTCGCCTTATAGTGCCACCGCTAACTTCTATTTTTATGATTTCTCACAACTATCTTTGACGTAATGCTCGGGTCCAATTTAATTTCAAACTTCTCCTAAAAAAGAAATTTTAAAGGAATAGCATACAAATTTAAATCCTTTTGACATATTAAAAGATTAAACACTAACATATCACAATGTAAACAAATTACAAAAGTATAAAAATCTTACATGACATCTAATTAGCTAACATCTTTTCTCCTGTGAGCTCCTTCCACTTGTTTGGAGGCGAAGAAAATTCCACGCAATTACCCCTAACTCAAGCTTGAGAGTTTGGCTGATGGAACGCCCCACTGGCTTCCCTTTACCAACCGGTATCTCAACAATCATCTTTTTCCCCAAAGAATTCTTCATTTTTCAAGACCTTTTCCCTAATTTTTCCCTTTTGAATTTTTCCAATTCTAGTTGTATCCTCTAATTAAAAAAAAAGTTCAATTCAAAATAATATCTAAATTGTAAAATATTGATGTATAAGAAATGGTGTTACCTGTGGTAGTAGCAGGAGTACATTTATTTGACTCATTGACAGATTGAGTAGCTGAAATAGTTTCTGTAAGTGTTTTTTTGCTTGTAGACACGTCCTCCTGGTGCCATAACTTTGCTTATCAATTCTATAAAAGTTTAAGAAATCATTTAGCTTTTTTTTTCTGCAAATATCCTAGGAGTTCTTTCTTTTTCATTAACCAATCCCTTTATCTTTGTGTTACTTTTTTGAAAAGCTGAGATAGACAAAGAGAAAAGTTGGCAGCAGTAAACAATGCTGCTGTGTTGTTCATCTTGAAAAGATAAAAATGTCAACAATAAAATGAGGCAGGCCTGCAAGAAAATATCTATCAGTGTGTTATTGCTTTAACATACAAACACACATAATTTCTATCATAGAGTTACAAAGATCAACAAAAGAATCACTTGTACATTCAACCTTTTCTCTTAAATAAAGATCTTTGGATGAGCATTAAGAATTTGCAGAATTAATATTTCTGACTCTGCGAAGTAAAAAATAATTTTCAAATTAATTTATTATGACTCTGCTAGACAGGAAGGAACTTAAAAATGTTTAGAAGAAGAAAAAGAACGAGTATAAAAATTTTCAAAGGCTCAAAGTGGATTACATTCTCCGTCTTCCTATATAGAAGGATTATTTGACTCTATCATCTCCGAAAAACTACTTTATTAATGATTGTACCACACGTACTTAACAAAAATTTCTATGTCAGATTTAAAACTAACTTACAACCAAAATAAGATGTATAAAGAATCCAACAATATGGTACCCAAGTGTTGTCTTTGTTATTTTTTGGCAGTGAAAAGAAAAAAAGAAAACATAAGGCAAGGTCAAATCCTCTGCCTTCATGCTATTATTTTTTTGACAATGAAAGAAGAACAGAAAATATGAGGCACAGTCAAATTCTCTCTGCTGTCATTCGAGATTGCATGCTTACATGGAAGAATCTATTTAGAATTTATAAAATCACGTGTATGTACGAGTATATCTTAAAGGAGTATATTGAAAATTATAGTATTGCAGCTATAAGCCTCCCTAAGTTTTAGTGCTTTTCGTTTTCAAATAGACCGCACCTTCTATATCTTTTTCTCACATAAAAGACTATGATGAGCATTAACAAAAATTATTCATATCTGATATGTTTCTTCAAGCTCAAGAATCTTACTTTGCAATTTTCTTTTTCATTTGTCTCATATATATATCTTCTAAATTCAGCTTGAAGCCAAAAATTTCAGAATAAGCGCCATAATACATCTGTTTTTCCGGGCATTTTTACCCCAAAGATAGTTCAGTTTTGGTGGGAATCAAAATCGTAATTTGAAGGGTTGTCCCAAAAACATAGGAAGTGGAGAAGTAGTTGGGAAGTGGTAGAAGTTGTATTACGGTATTCTTGTTACACACCATAAAAGTTAACGATTAGTAAGCTACACACGTGATTCGTGAGGAATAAAGAGAGTACGACGGGTGTAGAAAAGCCCAGAAGTAGATCGCGAGGCTAGGCCCGACAAAGGTTAGCGCAGTCAGCGCGCTGTCACGCCCGCCTTGGAGAGGGGGGTATGACCGGCACCTAGTGCCTCAAAGAGGGACTTGGACTGGCCGACGCATGAGCTTAAGACATCCGGGTGCCCGGCTAGCTCTAACTCGTATTTCTGGAAACAATAGCTATATAACGCCGTAATACAAACTCTCCGGCCGACCGGCCTATAGCCACCGTAAATGTAATGTCAGCCAACTGCATATACTTATAATGTGGGAACCTATGCGGGCCGACAAGGCCACCATGTCAGTTTAAGCCATTCGTGACTCAACATAAGAAATACCTAGACATCACGTGACCGGCAAGGTCACCACTACTATCCAACTATGGCCCCACACGGTCAACATAATCAATAATGCTAAACAACTACACAACGCACGACCTCACACGACCGGCACAACTAACCACAAAGGAGATGTATATATACACCCGCAAGCCTCTATGAGTGCACGATAAAATATCGGACAGGCCCCGGCCTACCCATACTCTGCACAACAAAAGAAGAAGAACTACACCTCTAAATATCAAGCTCCTGGATGACCTGAGCCGATGACTCTATAGCCGGCCGGAATCACGAGGGATTGCCTCCTCGCTCTATGAGTGTACTCGCAGTAAGTAATGCAAACAGCCTAATGGGTGTCAAGTATTCACCGGTATTGAGTATGCAAAGCAACCGAATACAACTTAATACAAATAACATAACTAGAAATTTCAATAGCAGTGAGATAACTCGGTCTCGTAAGGACCGACATTTAACCGAACGCTTTTCTGCATCGGGTGGATAGGGGCGTGAGCGTACTGCCGACGCGCGAATTCGCTGTCTATTAACTAATATATAGCACATAAATACATATACATTAGCAAGCAAGAGCCAATACGAACCCCCATGTCGGATGGCGCCAAGCAAGCAAACAATCTACAGACCCCTACCCGGTCAAACCAACAAAAATAAGTCACTCCACTCATCCTGCTAACTGTGAGCACCTCCGCCGGCCCCCCTGGGCCCCCGGCTCTGCCATAGCCTCCGATATGAATAATCGTGCCTAAAGTCCTGTGAGGACTCCTATACTCAGATAGAATCAATCTCGACTGTTTCGGGCGCTTGCGTACCTGTGGCTATCTGCATCAAGGCCGATCAGCTCGGAGCATGGGAAAGTCATCCCATTCGCTCCCAACCTGGGACGGCATGCCACCCTGGGAGTGACGTAAACCCACCCGCCGTGGGCGACACGATTACCAACCTGTAAGGCGAGGACGCTCAATAAGATGCCCTCACTACAAAATCAAGTCTCAACAAACAATAAGCACATATATATAGCAAGCATGTTTAACCGAAAAGTACTATCTCGAATTCTACTTATTCTCGATCTCTTTCGTGTTTATCTCGATTCTTATACCGTTTTTTATACCGATTCTGTATCTTTATCTAACCGTATGGCTAATCTGCAGCGCATACTAGCCGGCTCGACCAAGCACCGAGCCAAGATATCATCTCGTTCCGAATGGCTATACCGTAGCCAGTTACACAATTGCCCGTCTCACGATTTTACTTACTAACTTACCTAATATCTTATCATATTATTCTAAAAACATGCTTGCTAATCATATACCGTTATACCGTGTCCTGAATGCTAACCGCCATTTCGCGCATGATTTACCATTTTCTGGATTGGTACGTATATAACAACGCAAAACTGCACTTATCAACTTGCGCAATACTCAACATTCAACTCCGGGAGTTCTCTACGGAAGTCTACTACGATATACAAGGCTAAAGCTAACTTGCCGAAGAAACCGGGTTTACATACCTTAATCCCTCGAAGTTATCCGACTATCGCGATGAAGCTCTGGCCGCATCTACCTATTTCTCCTAACCGGCATTCATATACACGCTACTAGTACTAAATAAGCATCACTATTCTCAAAGACAACGTCACTTTCGATATATTTATAGCCTAAACTTAGGGCTTATTGAAAGACGGTCAAAAACTTGCTATTTTTCGAGAAGTCTAGAAGGAGAAGTATTTCCTTTAAGGCTAGGGAGCACACCGACACTAATTTGGAGCAATTCTACTACCTTAGCCCTAAGAAGTCAGACGGTTTGTCGACCTACTCCGCGAAACCAAATCCGCAGGGAATGCTCCCCGTCGCAAATACTCCTGCAGATTCTGTAGGTTAATTTGGATTTGGACTATGTTTGACAAATGTATCGAAACGATAATTTATAATTCTTCGTACTCTCTCTCGTTCGCGAGTTTACTCTGAAATTTTCATGAGTTTAATGAATTTAAAACCAAAGTGGGCTTTATATACTTGGGCTCGGACTGTGCCCAACATGTCACGGAAGCCAATCGCGGGAGGCTCCCGCCCGTGACACGCCGGCCATCGCCGAGGCTCTTACCCCGCTCCTTCCGCGATGGTTCGACAAGTTTCTCGCCCGATCTTTTTTCCGGGCCTTTTTCTAGTGTATGGCTTTCAAATACGCTAACTAACACGCGAATAGGCCATCTATGTGTTCGAGAATTTACTAGGTGTAACATTCTCCCCCCCAAAGAACATTCGTCCTCGAGTGAAAACTATCTAGAGGACTTCTCAACTTAACTTATTTCTTAGGGAAAATTTCGCATTTCGTAATATGGACTATCCCAAAACCCGAAACACAAAAGTCCAACAATGTGTACTCCACACAATACTATAGGATTCATGTGATAGCTAAAAATCTATCTTTTTCATTTATACATATACAAACTCCAAAATACCGCATAGATAATAATACTAGCATACCGCGCCCGACTAGGCTTGGAAAAAGTGAGATATTCGATTTTCATATCTTCCTCCGCTTCCCACGCCATCTCTTCTGCTCCTATTACGCCACAATACTTTGACAAAGACACAATATCTTTGGTTCTCAATCTCGCGAATTGCTTGTCTAAGATAGCTACCGGGAACCTCTTTTCGTAGGCCGCCTTCTTCCGTAACCTCGGATATCCTTGACTCTGGACGCCTGACGGCCTCCTATGCATTTCTCAAAGATAGATACGAAAGACCCATGAACTATTCTAATTGAGGCAAGTTCAACTCATATGCCACTCGGCCTATCCTCGACGAATCCGATAAGGCCCAAAAATCTTGGACTGAGCTTACCTTTCTTGCCGAATCTCATCACCCCTTTCATCTGAGACACTTTCTTTAAATACCTGGGCCATTTACATTAAACTCGTGTCTCGCGCACATCTCGCATATGATTTCTCTCTCTCGGCAGCCTGCGGCCGCTCATAGGCGTTTTCTAATAAGCTTTACCTTCTCCTCTTACCGCCAACAATGTCCTGCCCAATCAACGCCGATTCCCATTTCAAACCAAACTAACCTATGCATCTACACATTTTTGCCCGTATAATGCCTCAAAGGTTATCCGGATAGCCGAGTGATAGCTATTATTATAAGCAAACTCACTAGAGGCAAATGCTCATCCCGCCTACCACCAAAATCTAGCACACACGCCCGTAGCATGTCCTCGCGCTTCCGAATAGTGCGTCTCGCCTTTGTCCATCTGCCTGAGGGTGGAATGTTGTGCCAAATTAATCTCAAGGTACCTGCATTCCTCTCTCAAACGACGTCAAAATCTAGCCGCAACCGTGCTCCTCTCGTTTGGAAATAATGGATACCGGGCACTCCGTGCAATCCGACTATTTCTCTGATATACAACTCGGCATAATCTTCTACGAAAAGTAAGCTTCATCAAGTGTGAAATGATGACTTTGTCAATCACAACTATCACTCCATATAGAATCTGTCTATGTCTAGTACTAGTAATCCCACAAAATCCATATTCACGTCTTCCATGTCCGTGAGAGGCACAGCTATGTCTCCGAGTTAACCTCGCCCGGTTTCGATGTTCTCGTTTCACCCGTTGGCGTTAGGACACCGGGGCTGTACCGCCACTTCTCTTTTTCATACCTCGGCTACCAAAATAGCTTTCTTAGATATCATGGTACATTTTCATCGCGCCGGGTGAAGAGAGAAGTGCGTTATGTACTGCCATAATTCGCGAAGGAGCCCCCGAAACATCCGGGAACACAGACGCGCCTTAGTACCTAAAGACTCCATCTCCTCTCGTTAGTCTGGAAACTCGCATCTTCTCATGGACATCAGTTCTTAAGCCGGGACCAGTCGATCCTCATATTGCTGCCTTTACTTCACAACTAATGATGACACGACGGCTCGACTCACGCCTATTGTCCTCTCGTTTTTGCTAAGCACGAACGGCTGCTTAGCTAACCGATGTATCTCCTCGACCAACTCTCGCCGTCTCTGTTGCAAATATGCCAAACTTCCCATGGACTTACTACGAGAGCATCTACTACAACATTGGCTTTTCTTCCGATGATACGTGCATTATCCACATCATAACTTAACAACTCCAACCGATGCCGTCGCAGACCAACTCCCCTCCGGGTGAAGATAGGACGTAGGTTTATGACTGTGAAAATATTCACATGGACTCCATACAAGTAATGTCTCTATATCTTTATGTGTGAATACACTGCGCTAACCTGTGTCGGGTAGGGTAATTCTTTCGTGTTTCGCCGTCTGGAGGCATACGCAATTACCTTACCATGCCGCATCAACACACAACCCACCAATGCTCGCGCCGCAATATACCGACAACCTTCTCGTACCTTCCACAATGCTAACACTTCTGGGCAAAGGCACTGCTTCCTTTAGTTCCTGGAAGCTCTGCTCACATGCCTTCGTCCACCGAAATCGGCTGCCAAGGCCATCTAGTCGCTGTTACCTATAGTAGAGAATCCTCAACAAATCTCCTGTAATCCTCGCTAACCCAAAACCGCAGACTCCTGGCCGTAGTTGGTAGGACTTGGCCATGTTTTGACTACTTCTATTTTTCGTTGTCAACCTCCGTATACCAAAGATCCGACACAATATGTCCCAAGAAGGCTACTGAGTTAAGCCAAAATTCACATTTAGAGAATCCTACATATAATCGATTTGCCCTCGAGAATCTGAGCACCGTCCGTAAATGAGCCCTAAGGATTCAGTTTGTGAGCGAGAATACACCGTGTAATATCATCAATAAACACTATCAATGCATCGTGTCCGTGTATGGTCTGAAAATACTATTCATCAACCGTAAATATTGTTGGGGCATTCGTCAACCCAAAGGACATAACTAGAAATTCAAAGTGTCCATAACGGCCCCGAAAGCCGTTTTGGGAATGTCTCTTTCACGTACCAATCCGATGATATCCAAACCGCATGTCAATCTTGGAAAAACATCTGTCTCCCGTACCGATCAAACAAATCATCTATTTTTGGGGAAGCGGATACTTATTCTTTACTGTAACTTTATTCAAGCCTATCGATAATCTATACACATACGCGAGCGAGCCATCTTTCTTCTCACAAATAGAACTCACACTTTACCTGCAAGTACTGAACCGATAAAACCTTATCCAAAGAATCTTTTCAACTCGCTCCTTTAACTCTCTCGAAGCCCCGCAGAGCCATACGATATGGGAGGAATTGATATGGCCGAGTGCCCTAGCAAGTCGAGTAAAATCTATTTCCTTTCTCGTGGAATACCTGTGCAGCTCGCTCCGAAATACATCGGGAATTCGCTCACCACCGAACAGACCGAGACGAGACTCTACCCGAACATCCCGGGAACCCCGACTAGGTGGTAAATGTGCATCCCTTAGCTATCAATTTCGCCAACCTACCTTTGGCGTAGCCGGTGGCCGCTCTCTCTTTCCATTTCTCGCACGCTTTCCCCGGGAAAGTGGAATCGACCATCTTCAACCAAGATTCACGTTGGCATAGCACGGCACTAACCAATCCATACCATTATGGCATCAAAATCAATCATTTCTAACTCTACCGTATCTAACGTAGTCCGGCGATTAACAACTCCTACCGTACACCGATAAATTCTCGCTACAGGCTAGAGTCACCGACTGCGTGGATACCGAAAGGACTCGCCGTAATAATTTCCGAGCGACTTTAAACTTCTCGTGCCAATAAATGGGGTAATATATGACAAATTGGATCCTGGATCTATCACATAAGAAGGATGAGATCAAATGTTCATCATACCTGTTACCACATTCGGAGATGCCTTCCGAGTCCTATCTCCTCGTGCATGGGCACTAGCTGGAGCCCACCGAACTCGCTCCGATCTACCTCGGCCTCTTCCGCCGAACCCGAGGGCTCACGCCCGCCGAGGCCGTTGGAGCCGTGGCCCCGCATCCCCGCCCCGACTATCTCTCGGCCTCTTGCCTCGGCCTGGGACAATTCCTCATCCTAAGAGGCCCTCCCCGCCCGCATATATAACATCCTCAGACATATCTACAAGCTCCGACATGTGAGGTCGGCCGCAATGTATGTGGTGGGGGTGTGAATCTCGCTTCGCTTCTCCCCTTCTCTCGCTCGCAGGGATTCTACCGTTCGAGAACCGCCACTGCATCCGATCGCCCTCGACGAACAAATCTACCATGTTGTCGCCGCTATGCGGAGGCGGGGGTCTAAATTGTCTGACAATGGGGCCTGGGTCCTCTCTCGAACCTCTCTTTACATCGTTCCGATTCGTCTTCGCGGGCAAGCCTGATGACCCGTTTCACGCTCTGCGCGCTTCAAGGCTCCTCAATGGTTCTGAAGCAAAGGGCCTCACGGCACATTCATATCCTCATAACGTAGCTGCCATGCATGCTTCAATGTAATCTGGGTTCGCACTCCATAATAACTGTGAACTCTAGACGGCATAGTATCAAGAAATGCCTGGAGCATAGCGGGCTAAGGAGTCAAACTGTAGTGCATATTTCCTCGTACGCTCTCGCCTCGTTTCCAAATGCAAGAATCGGTCCATCCGGCTGCCGAATCTCTCGGGGCAAGTAACGGTCCAGAAGGCCCGCAAGCCGGTCCAGGTCGGAGGGGCAACACTTCTCCTCGAGACCTTCCCAACTCGTACTACATAGCCAAATATGTCCCGCAACGAAACACTCGCCACTAACTGAGCCAGAGGGGGTCACGTGCATAACCCGAAAATTTCGCATTCACCTAAGAAATCCTAAATACCGATCTCGAATTTCGTGAACTCGTGGGGACCTGCTATAAAATTCCTGACTTAACTGCCAATCTACCTATAATTATACACAGTGGCACTTGAATGGGCGCCAGTGTGGCCATCATTTGTGCCAACATAACCACACACACCTTCGATCTAACGGCGAAGGCACAGGAGCTATCGGAGGCGGTGTCGTGCCAAACAGCCTCCCGATGTGAGGGGGACTGAGAGGGCTATGATGAAGTCTCTATATCGCCCTCGCACGGCCGACTCGAATGAAACCGAGGCATCGTGCCGGTGCCTCTCCCGGGCTGCTGTATTTAAGTCTTCTACCTATGGGCGCGGTCGTCGGGTCCGTCATTCTTATATGTAGACAAAGAATATGATAAGTTTTAGGACTCAACCCTATACTCGTACCGCTTTATAGCACGACCGAATGAGAAAAAGAGTAACCATCCTATCATGCTCGGGCAGCCTCCCCGCCTATAGTGTATGTGGTGCACAACACATCCATAGACAAGACTCTACTTAGCACGCTATGCATCTCCCCGGGATACGACTCGGCTTCGATACCAAGTTTGTCACGCCCGCTTTGGGGGTATGATCGGCACCCGGTGCTCCTAGTAGGACTCCGACCGTCGACTGTAAGCTCTAAGCACATCTCGGTGCCTCGGCTAGCTCTATCTCGATTTCGAAACAATGGGCTATATAACCGCTGTAAATATAGCCACTTCCGGCCGACCGGGTCAATAGCCACCCGTAAATGTAATAACAACAACCGTATACGTATATAACGGGGGAACCTATACGACAAGGCTACCATGCTGCCTAGTCATCTGTGACTCAATAAAAGAATACTCATATCTACGTGACCTAAGAAGGGGTCACCACTTCATTGGTCCAACTATCCCCACACTAGCCAACTTAATCAATAATGCTAAACACCTACACAACGCACCTGGGCCACACGACCGGCACAATTCAACTGTGGGAGATGTATATATACAATTCGCAAGCCTCTAAGTGAGTCGATAAAATGGTTTCGGGAAAAGGCCCCGACCTATCCATACTGCATAACAAAAGAAGAAGAACTACACCTTCAATATCAAGCTCCAATGACGGAGCCGATGACTTCTATAGCTGGCCGAAATCACGAGGGATCGCCCTGCCTATGAGTACCGCAGTAAGTAATGCAGCTCCTCAATGGGTGTCAAGTACTCACTGTACCGAGTATGCAAAGCAACCGAATACAACTTAATACAAATAACATAACTAGAAATTTCGAATAGCAGAGAAATCAATCGTAGTGACCGATATGAACCGAATCGTGCTTTTCGTACCGTGATAGGGCGGAAAGTACTGCCGACGCTTACTCCGCCGTCTATTACTAATATAGCACATAAATACATATACATTTACCAAGCAAACAGCCAATCCCAACCCCCATAAGCCTGGATGGCTTTCAAGCAAGCAAACAATCTATATACCTACCCGGTCAAAAACCAAATAAAAACAAGTCACTCCACTCATCTCCGCTAACTAGGAGCACCTCCCGCCGTCTCCTGGTTCTCGGTTCTGCCATAGCCTCGATATAAATAACCGTGTCTAAGTCCCGAAGACTCTATATCAGACTGCACCGATTCGACCGTTCCTGGCGTTTGCGCTCGGTCAGTGGCTATTCAGACCGTAATGTCAGACGCCGATATGGGGAAAGCTTCATCCCATCTTCGTCCAAACTGGGACCCGCATGCCACTTTGGAGTGACGTAAACTCACTCCGGTGACATGATTACCAACCTGGGGCGGCGAGGACGCTCAATAAGATGCCCTCACGACAAAATCAAGTCTCAACAAACAATAAGCACATATATATAGCAAGCATGTTTAACCGAAAGTACTATCCGAATTTCGATTTCTTATTCGATCTCTTCGTGTTTATCTCGATTCTTATACTATTTTATACCGATTCTCGTAATCTTATCTAACCGTATGGCTAATCTGTAGCGCCAAGATACTAGCCGTTCCGACGGCTAATTCGTAGCCAAGATATCATCTCGGGCTCCGAATGGCTATACCGTAGCCGAAAGTTACGGCCCTGCTCCTGCTCGATTTACTTACTAACTTTTATTCTCGAATATCTGTATCATATTATTCTAAAACATGCTTTCTAATCACATACCGGCTATACTGAGTCCGAATGCTAACTCTCCATTCCGGGGCGCACGATTTACTATCTTTCTGACCGAAAGGATATAACAACGCAAAAACCGTAATTTACCGAACTAGCACAATACTCAACATTCACCGGGAGTTCTCACTTGAGTCTACTACAATATACAAGGCTAAGCTACTAACTTGCCGAAGAAACTGACTTATATACCTAACCTCGAGTTATCCGACTATCGACGGGGGTTCTACACAAGACCCAAATATTTCTCCCAACCGCATTCATATACACGTCAATTAGTACTAAATACATCACTATTCAAAGACAATGTCACTTTCGATATATTTATAGCTTCTAAACTTAGGCTTATCGAAAGACGGTCAAAACCGCTATTTTTCGAAAGTCCGGGAAGGGAGAAGTATTCACTTTAGTGCTGGGGCTAATAACCGACACTAATTTGGAGCAATTCTACTTACCTTAGCCCCAGAGCTCGATGAATTTGTCTACGAATTTCGCGTTCAAATTCGTAGGGAATGCTCCTCGCCGCTAAACACTCTCAGGTATTCGTGTTAATTTGGACTTGGACTATGTTTGACAAAGCCGTAATCGAGCGATAATTTATACTCCCTTCGTACTTTCTCGTTCCTCGCGAAGTTTGTTGCAAATTTTCTTGAGTTTAATGAATTAAACCGAAGTGGGGCTTTATAAGGGCTTGCCCGGATAGCTCCAACGCGGTCACTTGTGTCACGGAGCCAACGCGGAGGCCCCGCCTCCGTGACACGCTGCCATCGCGGAGGGGCTCTGCCCCGGCTCCTTCCGCGATGGTTCGACAAGTTTCTCGCTCGATCTTTTCCCGGGCCTTTTTCTAGCATGTATGGCTTTCAAATACGCTTAACCAACATGCGAATAGGCCATCTATGTATCAAGAATTTACGGGGTGTAACACCAGTGGGGTACGACGCGGGGCTATTCTGGCGCCTTGGGCGGCGCAGGGCGCCCCCCTTGCCAGCGCCCTAGTGTGTATATATATATATATCTAGCCCCTTAGTTCAGTTGTGATTCATTTCCAATAGTCTTCCTCGACCAGAACTTAAAGAAACGCAAAGTTTGATTATTTTTCTTCCGGTTACGCTATCAAACGCCGTCCAAATTCAAATTAACTCCAGATATCGAGTTCTAAGCCTACAGGGAGCATTACTACGGAGTTATTTTCTCAAAATACGCTTGGAAAATTGGAACCCCGTTGCGTAGGAGTTGTCAGAATTGCTCCTAATTGATTCCTACACGGCCACAAGCTTTAGGTAAGCATTTCTCCCTTCTGAACTCTTGGGAAATTATGGGTTTTCAGCCATGTTATATGAAGTTGAAGTATTATTATTAATAGTATCAAAAGTTGTCATTTTAAGCCGAATTTGGTATTGAAATTCATCTCTTTATCCCAGTATAACGGTTACAGCTGAAAATAGTTGACGAATACAAGTTGAAACTCATCGGTTATTCGGGAAACGACAGTCAAGGTATGTTAAGGTGAATTTCTTCGGCAAGTTAGTTCCTATAGTATTGTAATACAGTTTAAATTCTAGTAAGAGAGCCAGAAGTGTGTCTATTGTGATTAGTTGTTGCTATTAGCTGAGACCAGTACAACCTTCTCGTCTTAAATGATACGACTTATATTTTTGAATGGAAAGAACGGTCCCACATGTTGCAAATAGTTGCTATCAATAAATTGCAATCAGATATGTTTTGGACAGTTGTTGTTTGTAGACTATGAATGTATATATGTTGTGGTTAGCTGATAGAAAACGTATAAAGACTATTTTGTGGTATACCTTATCGGGAAGGAACATGTTAAGTATGACATATGCTAGAAGCGTCATAGTGACTTCCCTGCTCGTCTGTTTACAGTATTAGAAGAATGCTAATGTTTTATTGTTGGACCTAGACCTTAGAAGCTTGCGGATAGTCATTGGGCCCGAGTTAGTCAGTTGAACAGCATAGGCGCAGCTCGGTGATATAGCCATTAGTTTGGCGCCTGTATTGTTAGTAAAGCACGCCCATAGGCCATTGTGCACCCTTACGCCCCAGGGCTAGAAATTTGGATAGGAAGACCATACTTTAGAGTCAGCAGCCTAGGGTTGTCTAGTGAGCTAAGTGAAGCCCGCCGTCTAGTTAGCTACTACTAGTGTCAGTTCCAGTGGTTCAGTATTCGTCATATAGGTCGCTCAGGAATCCTTTCCAGTTGTATAAGTCAGATAGACCCGCGGGTACCCTAAGGAAGGGGACCTTATTAGCATTTAGAGGCGAGCCTATGCCCCAGCCTGCTCCTATGAGATACTCAAGTACAGGTCACTCTGAGTGGCTAAGTCCAGGTAAGCTTAACTGCAGGTTAGGAATTGCCCAAGAAAGTCATATAAGATCTGAACAGACCAAGTTGAGAGCTAAAGGACTAGAACCATGTTAACAAAATATTACCCTCAGGCTAAGAATATCAGTAAGCTGTCTGTGGGGGATTAGAGACCTATCGCTCAAAAGCATGTCCGACCAGTAGCAGTCCTACAGTCGTTCTAAGTAAAGGGACTAAGTAATTGGTCATCTGCGACCATACAGTTTCTTGTGAGTTATAGT
This sequence comes from Datura stramonium, assembly GCA_018107945.1. Lineage (NCBI taxonomy): Eukaryota > Viridiplantae > Streptophyta > Magnoliopsida > Solanales > Solanaceae > Datura > Datura stramonium. Next base: position 90,387 of record JACEIK010005542.1, on the reverse strand, counting down.
TTCCCGAATAGGCGTTCAGAGTATTATTAGGCCACTCCAGATCTCGCCCCATTTGGTCTAGACCGTTAAAGATTATGATTACCACTAGGATCCTTTGATCAGATACAGGTGCACAGGGTGTGCCTGCTAGTAGCCATATAGATTATTCTAAGGGTGAGAAGCGATCGCGTTAGGCCCAAAAGGCCAAATACACCTTTTGAGTGGCTAGATTGAGACTTCAGTATAGCACCTAGGGTGGAGTTGCCCTCACTCAGGAGCCTTCCATGACCACCCTAGGGTTACTAGCTGTTTCGTCGCCCGTGAGGGGCTATATAACGTCGCTCCAAGGAGTGGTATGTCGTCCGTGAGGGACGAAGATAAGGTCCGAGGACCTTATACAGTCCATTCTATGGCTGGACTATTTTTATGCCATATCGGCACCACACCCCCGTCGAGCCTGGTGCTCGGGGTGCAGTTATCAGGAGTCCGCCGGACTTAGACATAACTGCAGATCAGGAGCCTAGTGGGCTCAGTTACAGACCCAGGGGGACAGGTAGGTTGGCTATAGCACCTGTAGAGTCATAGAAACCTAGATAGGGGTATATAAATTGAGGTGTACTTGCCAGGACTTATGGGGTTCCCAGTAGGTTATTTTTGTGTTGCTTGTAACTTCTAGGCTTATGGGGGCCAGGTTAGGTTCTTGTTTGTATTCTTGTCTTCTAGTTATGGCTTATGAATATATGATTATACAGTCGTAGCTCATATACGTGTAGTGTTTTGCTAGATGCAGATTACGAATAAGCCAGCTTACAGGTTAATCTTTCTGCCCCTTCTCTCTATTTACTTTTAGTATTTAACAACTTACTTATTGTCTTACATATTCGGTACATATTGTACTGACGCCCATCCCTGGGCGCTGCATTTCAGCAGTTTGGCCAGCTCCCTTCATTCGGAGTTGTCAGGTTGTAGAGGTTACAGTCTTTCAGTTGTATACCATTTGGGGTAGGCCGGGGCTCTGTCCCAACCACTATTTGTATTCTTAGAGGTTTGCACACTACAATCGTCAGTCAGTTAGTTGTTGTTGGTCGTGTGGGGCCTAGTGTAGTGGCATGTTCTCATTTCTATTATAACTAGACAACATGGTGGTCTTGTCGGCCCGCATAGGATCCCTTTTGTTGCCTGTTGTTGGTTAGCTATTTTTATTTACAGGTGGCAATATGACCTTGTCGGCCGGGGGATGTGTTTACAACCGAGATATAGCTTGTTATTTTTCTTGAATTATGTTGCAGGCATGCACTAGACGTGCATTAGCCAACCAGGTCAGTCAGATTCCAGTATAGCACTAGGTGCCAGTCATACTTTCCAAGGTGAGGCGTGACAATTCTCTCTTGGAAAAAGTTAAAATATTATGTTAAAAGTTTATTTGAAACATTTAGAGAACATTTATAAAGTGAAGGAAAAACAAAAGGAACCCAAAAAATTTACTTATCACACCTGCTCTTTTTTAAGATAAATTGAGGTATTTTTTGGCCACAAGTTCTTACATTTTTCTTATTTAAGAAAATAAAAAGTAACATTCTAAATACATATTTTACTATCTTGGAATAGTAATAGTTTGACTCACCAAATTCTTATACAGAATTACTTAATAAAAATTTTGATAATAAAAGGTTGTTATATATCGCCACAAGGCGTTCATCCACATTAAAATTATATACATTTAGTTTGGAGCATTTTCAGTTTATAATCCAAGATGTGAATATAATTAGTTATTTGTTTGTATTTTATCATTCTCGTCTGGAATTTTTTTCTGTGAGGTTAATATTGTATCGATAATCATGACAAGTAAATAAGTTACATAATATATTAAAATGATTTTGACGTCGTATATGTATCTTGTGTCTGTAACTATATATATATATATTAGTATTACCATTCCTAATTAGTGGTGCCAAGCTTATGGTTCACCCGTGTAGAGCAACTTTATTTCTTTAGTAGTGTTTCGGTCCTTGAATATTTCTACAAAGTATAGTTAAACGTAAAACATAATATGGGAGGACTTTGGACCTACGAGGATTAAGAGAACGATTAGAGCTTAGAGACATATATAAGAAGTTTTTAAAATATATATTTCACTATTTTTAATATTTTATTATTCTTGTATGACTTTTGAGTTGTTATTCATGACTATGTGTTGTCTGACATATTTTTCATGATTTATTCCATTTTTCTAATGCTTTTGCTCTTTATGATTGAATTATGATTAAAAATGTCCAATACTGCTAATATTGTGATTTTATATATGCTAACAGGTATTAATTGATGCTCTAAAGATATTATGAAGCAAAAATCAAGAAGGAAACAAATCAAAAGTAAAAAAGTGAGTGAAGAGAGCAAATGAAGGATGCAGCATGATGGAAGCTATAAGGAGGTTTGGCGCTAGTGAGGCTCCAATTGCTGGAGAAATTGTGAGGCCATTGGGACATTGGCGTCTTCAAGGCGCCACTTCTCGTGTGAGGAGGAAATTTTACGTGAAATGGACGTGAGGCTCTAGTGTAGGTGCTAGTAACTGAAGTCAAGTCGAGTTTTGGAGAAGGGTATTTTTGTCCCTTAATATATGCATAACTTATACAGGCTAAATGACAATTCTGGGAGTGCATGTTGATTTTTGGAGGCCGAAACACACGAGGAGCTGAAGTATGTGACAGAATTTGGCTTATACTTTACTTTCTTTCGTTCTTTAGTTGATCTAGATTAAGTTTAGTTAAACAAAAACACTTTCAATCTGCAGAGCGATTTAATAGACTGATTTCAAAGTGTCGACAAGAAATAATTGACCCTTGTTGTAGTCTAGACAAACCGTTTGTTTATTCATTATGATATGCTTGGAAGAGCATCTAAAAATTTGTTGCTAGAATTCCGAAGAAGCAGTAGTGATACCATATGTATGGTGACTGATGAAATATAATTAAACATAAATTATTTCCTCTTAAAAGATTATGCAAATATAAAGTAAATGAGATCTCTTGACTTCTTACAAAATGAATAGAGTAAAATGGCCTTATTAGATCTCCTACGTATAAAAATCTCTCTTACGTGTAAAATTGAGGATCTCTCGTAAAAAGCTCATAAAACTAAAAAAAAATTATAAGTGGCCTAAAAAATTAATTTTCTAAAAAATATCCCACAGATTGGCCTATTTTTATAATTTTTTTGAGAGGCTAAAACTTAAATAATGGCTACCCTTTGAAAGTGCAGCAGCATTCCACAATCTGCACACCCACAGTATCTCGCCTTCTCTGCCTTTTTAGAATAAAATTTATCAGCCCTTTCAGAATAAAAGTTATAGTTGCAACCCTCAACGACGCTGATTCTCATAGCCCTTGGTCTGATTGTGTGCAGTGATTTTGGAATTCTCAGAAAGTTCTGCTATTTTATTTCAGGCATGTTTTTCTCATACTTTTGCCGCCTTCTCCCTGTACTGATAAACAAATTAAAGTTTATATACAGACTGATTGATACTAACTAAATTTATTTGGTATAGGATTGATTGAAATACAATAGTTTTTCAATTTGTTGCCTTACTATTATTGCCCAATTAGCTACATGGAGTTTCTTAGATGCTCCCCCAGAAATATCATAAGTTAATAACCTAACATTTCATCTAGACTGCAATAAGGGTCAAGTATTCTGTATCGATACCTTGAAATCATTCTCTTAAATCCATCTATATGTTGGTCCGATTGCGTGCAGTGTTTTTGGGACTTCTCAAAAATTTCAGAAAAAAATTTTCAGCTAGTTTTTCTTATACTTTCGCTGCCTTCTCTCTGTATTGACGAACAGATTGAAGTTTGTATATGGACGGATTGGTACTAACATAATTTAGTTGGTTTTGGATTGATAGGAATACAATAGTTTTTCAATTTCTTGCCTTACTGTTATTGCACAAATAACTACATGAATTTTTTAGATTCTCTCCCAAGTAAATTTGTTACCTTACTATTTAGAGATTAGTATCTTAAATCCCTTTGGAGGTTGGTCCGATTGCGTGCAGTGGTTTTATGACTTCTTTGAAAGTGTTGCTATTTTATTATAGGCTAGTTTTTCTCATACTTTCACTACCTTCTCTCTCTGTATTTGATGAACAAATTGAAGTTAGTATACGAACTGATTGGTACTAACATAATTTACTTGGTTTAGGATTGATAGGCATACAATAGTTTTTCAATTTCTTTCCTTACTGTCATTGTACAAATAGATTGTACAAATAGCTACATGGAGTTTCTCATATGATTCCAATAAATGTTCACCTGTTGAAATCTATAAAACTATCTTTTTAAATAATATTTAATTATTATGTGATTATATATTTATGCAGTCTATCATGGATAAAGGATGCATGCATGAATCAAAGTTTTTTAAAAGATGTGTTGAGTGTGTCCAATCTTTTATGAATTTGGTCACACTTTAATCAAAACTCTAAAATTCGATGTTCATATCAAGACTGTTTAAATATATATTTTTATACACAAGATGTAGTGTATGATGACTTGTTGCTGAAAGGAATTATAAAAGATTATGTGCAATGGATATATTATGGGGAACAATCACAAATGAGAGATAATGATGAAGCAATTTATGGTGAAGATGAAAATGAGGAAAGAATAAATGAAGAACATGTCAGCCATTGATAGATTACACGACCTAGAAATTTGTCTTAAACTTAACTGTTTGCCTACAAATGAAACAGGTTGTCAAATGTGTTTCACTTAAGTGAGTAAATGCAGTAAGTAAATAAGACAATGATTTTAGCATGGAAAACACTCGACTCAAAAGGTGAAAAAACAACAACCTGTACTCCACAGGATTTTCTCTAACTTCACTAATTTCAAGAGCCTCTTCAAACGATAGATTACAACTCTTGTAACCTAAAGGAATTATAAACTCTAATTGCTAACTGCTTACGCTCCTACCCAGTAGTGTATTCCCAAACATCTTCCTAGTAACTCTACTTGAAGACATATTCCCCTTAATCCAGTTTTTAGCTCATTGAATTAAGAGTTCATCAATTACAACTCAATGAAAAACTCCTAGTACAAGATTGCTAACTCTAGTCTATCACTACTAGAATAAGTTCATCAACTTCTTCACACTCAGATGGTTACAAAATACTCACCTATTGCAGTGTATTCTTTTCTCTCCTTGTAAGTGTGTATATGCTTTGAGAAGTCATACTTCTATATATACATAACTCTCCAAAAAGTTCTTCTTCCAATCTCTTTGCGGCAATAACCTTTGTCGGCCTTAGAGGTCCACTCCATTTAGGAGTCTTTAAGTCAATCTTTTTTATTTCTTGGTATTACAATGAAACTCCAACTCTTCCATTTTAACCATGTGTTAATTTTGCTGAGTTTGTTTGATATGACTTATCCAATCCTTGATTCACGCACCTTTGTCTCTTGATATTTCCAGCTTCTTTAAGTAGTGTATTTGGTACTTTATTGGAACAGCTTTACTCACTTGTTTCATCAATATTTTGTCAATCATCAAAACTACATAGGACCTAAAAAATTCTCCCTTTTTGATGATGACAAACACAATGTCATTTGCAGACTCAGCTGACTTTACTTGTAGAAAAAAATCACTTGATTGAAACAGGTTAGTCCATTGGGTTATAAACATTGCATTGCCAATCATATTATATTTCTTCCCCCTTTTGGCATCATCGAAAAGCTGATTCAATGGAGATACAACCAAACAAAGTAGTCAAACATTCTATTGCCACTAGGACAATCACCAAGATAATCAGGATGAATTTATCATGACACAATAAAGCATTAAAAAGTGCAAGAGACATCAGCTGATTTATGCGAAAATAAACATTTCATTCATAGAAAAAGATGGTTCTACAACTCAACTAACACATGACTGAAATCAAAACAACTAAGCTTGAGATTGAGAACAACAAAATTAAGGGCAAGCACAAAAAAGTCTAGGATGAAGGAACTGAGGGAAGCAACTGGGACAGTCGGCGAATAGCTTCAGCATTGGCAACCTTTTCTGAGTCGAGAGTGGCCTGTAGCTCAGTGATTCTGTCCTAAAGAGCTGCTTTATCTTGAGCATGAGCAGCTTGAGCAGCCTCCATTTCAGATGTCTTCTCAGCCAAAGAAATTCGCATCCTTTGAAAAGGGGTGTCTACTCTTCTCATAGAAGCAGGTAGATCAACATGTTTCACTTCCCCAAGCACATCCTTTATTTTCTGAAAAGTCCATACTTGAACAGGGACTGAGTAGTCCTCAAACACTTGAGACAACCAAAATACATAGGGAAGAGCATTTCCTTTGTCATCCTTAGTGAGCACACGCTGCATATGCTTGACCATGAGGCTGTGCAAATCAATCTTGACTTCAGTATCAAGAAGCTCCATTAAGGTAAGGTCAAGATAATTTGCCTCAATCTTTCTCTCCTTTCTTGGAATGAGAATTTTATGGACAACATCATGGTACAATTGATGGAGAGGAGACATTTCTTTCTTTTGAACACAACGGTGCTGAGCAAGAAATGGTTGTCCAAAGAACTTTCTGTAAATATCTCGGGCAGAGGGCAAGTTGTCCAATGGTGGCCACTCGAATTTAACATAATGATCCCATCCACCACTGAGATACCCAAGATCCTCTCCATGTCTTCAGCTACCAGATGGATGGACACACCCCTGACAGTAGTAGAGAAGAGCGAACAATTTGCGACCCTTCGCGCATAAAACTCAACAACTTCTGGCGTACCAAACTTCCTATGTAAGTCCCCTTGAAGAAACAAAGATGTCCAACCTTGGACTTCTAATTTTTCAAGTAATGTGACCATCGTGGGACCACCAAAACCAGTTACTACTCTTCATCTAAGAACATGTTTTTGAAAGTAGAGTAGATGAGAGAGTTGGACATCAGAAAATCCAGAGGTGTCGATCCCGTCAAACACATCATCATCAGTATCCTCTGAATCAGTACCATGGGAAGGACCAGGTCGAGATGCCCATTCTGATGATCTGGTTTTAGCAGATGGAGAAGGGTTCTTCGAAGCAGGTGCGGAAGAGGGTTTGGGAGAGGGTTTTAAGGGGGGTTTTGAAGAGGACTTGGTAGGGTTCTCTGAGGTAGTTTTAGCAAAAGAAGGGAATTTTGATGACTCAAAAGAAGAGGATTTTGGAATCGTCTTCTTGATCATTTTTGATTTACGAACTGTTTTGAGCAGTAAATCCTTCGAAGGAGAGGATTTCTTTTGAGAGGAAGGGGTAGCAGAGGATTTTTTTCTTCTTGCTCAAGATTGGCATCCTCTTGTCTTTTCCTTGTCCTTATGAGAGGAACTCTGATAGAACTAGTAGGTGAAGGTGTTTCATGGTCGGGTTCATCATCATGGATAATAATAGGGGACCCAAACTTCTTTCTCAACCGAGTTTGAACCTTTTGAGGAATCAAGTCTACAATTGAGATTCCTTCATTTAGAGCAGTTTGAAGGGGAACAATGCCGCAGACTCCTTGTGAAGGACCAGATGCAAATAGTGGGATGGGTGAAGAAGAAGAGAACTGGGTTTTGAAAGCATTCCAGGCAGCAAAATCAGACAACTTAAAAAGAATAGGAGAATGAATGTTTTGAGATGGGATTTCATAGGGATGGACCACCAATTCACGAGATGGAGAAATATTTTTCGAAGAAATGGCATAAATATTTCTTGAAGAAGAAGAGGTAGAATTCATGGTGAAAAGCTTTGAAGAAGAGGAAGTCAAGAATTAGGGGAACAAATGTGAATGAATCATTGTGAGTTCGTCCAAACTGCCCTCTTTATAAGATAGAGATGGGAGATGAAACGTGCGATGTGACCAACAATAGGAGGTGTGATTGATGATTGGATGGAAGTTGTAGCTTTATGAGAGAGAGAGAGAGAAAAAGTAATGACAGTTGTGAGAAATAATGAGGGCATGGAACAATCAGGCCTAGCTATTTCACACTATTAGTAAAGCATCAATTGAGAGAGAACATACCTAATGACTATAAATTAGTGCTTGTAAGTGCTTAACATCAATTGAATCACTGCACAATTTAATACACAACTATGTCAAATTAAATTGAAATCCTAGAATTGGGACACACAATTAAATGTGCAAGACTAGAATGAATAACTTATTTAGCTAGTAAAACATGTAAATTGCATAATCTAGCCAATCATTGAAGGAGGGTTATGCAATCTTAATCATCCCCAAGTATAACTTGTTCCTTTTAAAGTGTTCCTACTTAAGGCTTTGATAAATATATCAGCAATCTACTTTTCAGTAGAATAAAACATAATTGAAATATGACATTTCTCAATATTATCTCTAAGGAAATGATGTCGTATGTGAATATGTTTAGTTCTCTTATGTTGAAATTGATTTTTAACAATGTTGATGGCACTAGTATTATCACACAAGATTGGAACACATCCAACATCAACCAAAGTCCGATAGTTGTTTCTTGATCCATAATAACTGTGCACAACATGATTCGGCCACGTCATATTCAGCCTCAGCAGTAGACAAGACTACTGAGTTTTGCTTCTTTGTGGACCAAGATATCAAACATGATCCAATGAAGTGTGCCATACCTGTAGTACTTTTCCTGTCAACCAGATATCCTGCGTAATCAGCATCTGCATATCCCACCAGAGAAAAATTACTCCCTTTAGGGTACCACAACCCCAAATTAGTTGTTCCCTTCAAGTACCTCAAAATTCTCTCAATAGCCTTGAGATGTGATTCTTTGGGATTTGCTTGAAATCTAGCACATAAACCAACACTAAAGACAATGTCAAGTCTACTTGCAGTGAGATATAGAAGAGAGCCAATCATACCTCTAGAAAGCTTCTGCTCTATGGATGGACCTGTTTCATCAAGGTCCAATTTAGTGGCAGTGGAAATAAGAGTATCAATCACCTTAGTATCCTCCATATTAAATCTTTTAAGAAGCTTCTTCACATACTTCTGCTAATAGATTAGGATTCCAGTGGGAGTTTGATTAATTTGTAATCCAAGGAAGAAATTCAATTCTCCTATCATGCTCATTCCAAGTACTCCATTCATTAGCCTAGCAAGCTCTTGAGTCATGAGGCTATTGGTTGATCCAAATATGATGTCATCTACATATACTTGCACAATCAATAGATCCTGTCCTTTTGTTTTCAAGAAGAGTGTAATATCAAATTTTCTTCTTGTGCGCCTATGCTACAACAAGAATTTTGAAACCCTTTCATACCAAGCCTTTAGAGCTTTCTTTATCCGATACAAGGCTTTGTCTAGTTTATAGACATGATCAGGAAATTCAGAACTCTCAAAATCTGGAGGTTGCTTCACATATACTTCCTCTTTTAAGTATCCATTCAAAAAGGCACGCTTTATATCCATTTGATAAAGAGTGAATTCTTTGAAAGTTGCAAAGGCTATGAGTAATCTAATTGCTTTGAGTCTTGCAACATGAGCAAATGTCTCATCATAGTCAATTCTTTCTTCTTGATTGTAATCTTGGACCACCAGTCTTACTTTGTTCCTTGTAACTGTTCCATGCTCATCTAGCTTGTTTCAAAATACTCATTTTGTACCAATCACAGTTCTGTCTTCAGGAGGAGGTACCAAGTGCCATACTTTGCTCCTTTCAAATTGATTTAACTCTTCTTGCATGGACAATATCTAATCTTTATCAAGAAGAGCCTCTTTTACTTTCTTAGGCTCAAGTTTGGATAAGAAGACATTAAAGGCACACAAGTTTTTCAAACCCTGATCTGGTTGTGATCCTAGAAGTGAGATTTGTGAGAACATTTTCAATAGGATGTGAATCTTGATACTTATAGCTTTTCAGTGTCAATCCTTGTGAGTTTCCTACATCTAAGTTGGTTGGTTGCACTGATGTTGACTCAGCTTCATTATTTGTTGTTCCCCCTGTCAGTGAACCCACACTCTATTCAACAGTTGAAACAAGAGATACAACTTGTTCCTAAGTATGTGTATTAGTTTCAAATTCATCCTACATGTTAGTCTCAAACATAATACAAGATTCATCAAAAACAACATGCACACTTTCCTCAACATAGTTTATTCTTTTATTTAACACTCTATAAGCTTTACTATGTTGAGAGTAACCTAAGAAGATTTCCTAATCACTTTGGGCATCAAATTTTTCCAGATTATCTTTTCCGTTATTATGAATAAAGCATTTGCACCCCAAGATTCTAATATGAGCAATATTAGGCCTCCTATCCTTGTGTAATTCATAGGGAGTCTTCTCTAACATGGGTCTATTCATACATCTATTCACTATATGGCATGCAGTACTTATGGCCTCAACCCGAAGATCTTTTGCCAGATTACTTGCAATCGTCATTGTTCTAGCCATATCTTCTAAAGGTTATGTTTTTCCTTTCAACTACTCTATTTTGCTGTGGAGTTCTTGGAGCAGAGAAATTGTGATCTATTCCATTTAGTGAACAAAATTTTAAGAATTTTGCATTTTCAAATTCTGTTCTATGGTCAGATATTATGGAAATTAAGGAAGTGCATATCTTCTTTTCCATCTTTTTAGAAAAAATAGAGAAAGCATCAAAGTCATCATCTTTAGAAGATAAAAACAAGGTCCAGGTGAACTTGGAGTATTCATCAACAATAATAAAAATCTTCCTTTTACCACCTTTACTTCTTACTCTCATGGGTCCACAAAGATCCATATGCAATAGGTCCAGACACCTGTTTGTGCTCACTGGATTCTTTGATTTGAATGATGATCTCACCCGCTTCCCCCTCACACAAGCACTACAAACTTTGTCATTTTTGAACTTAGTTTTAGGAAAGCCTATAACCATGTCCTTTAAAATAAGTTTATTCAACTGTTTCAGACTAGCATAGCCAAATCTTTTGTGCTAGAGAAGGGGGTCACAATACATTGCACTAAAACAAGTCAGATTTGTGTCAGGCATTCCCATGATGTCTGCCTTGTACACATTTTTGTGTCTACATGCGCTTAGAACAATTTTCTTTGTATCCAACTTTTTGACCTTGCAACCTATAGAAGTAAAAGTTATCTTGTTGCCTTTATCTCACAATTGAGATATACTCAGTAGATTATGCTTCAATCAATAAGTACACTTTTTCTAGAGCTTTTGTTTCTATACTTAATTTTGCCAATTCCAATAACAGAACCCTTTTTTCCATCTCCAAAGGATATATTCCCCCCTTTTAGTGGAGTGGGTGAAAGAAATATTTGCTTATCTCTAGTCATGTGTCTTGAACAAGAACAATCCATGTACCAATGCTTGCTCCCTTTCACTCTCACCTGCAAAATAATTCAGTGGTTAGTTTTAGGAACCCAGACAAGCTTGGATCCTTTTTTGTGATCAAAAGGGTGAATCAAGTTTCTCCTTGCCCAGTATGGCAACAGGTTGTTAGACCTGTTCCTATGAACAATTTTTTCCTTATATCCTTTTGCCAACAAAGTACTCCTATTCCTGCTCCTAGCTTCCATTGGACATTCAGTAGTAGGATGAAAACTTTTATCACACAAATAACACATATCTTTAGTGACATTTGTTTCTTTATGAAAACCTATTCCACCCCTTTCATTGTGAACTCTTCCACTTAGATTATTCATAATTCTAGATGACTTGGTCCACCTACTAGCTTTCTCAAGGTCAAGTTTTATCCTAGATACTTCCAAAACCAATTTTCTTACCTTTTAATTTTTCACAAAAGTAATCAATTTTACAGTGTTTGAGATCAGACTCAACCTTTTTTAGATTCTCACTTATTTCTTCCTTTTGAGAAGAAGATTCTTTTAGATTTTCACTAGCAGACTCAAGTTTGATAACTTGTTTCTTCAAAGCACAATTTTCCTTATCAGTGATATATTTTCCATTTTTAAGATCAATGAAATCAAATTTTAAACTAGAAAGAATATTGAGTAACTGATCCCTATCAGAAGTGACTTCCTGGAGTTTATCCATTACAGTGTTTATCATAGAGATAAGTTTTCTTTTAGAAAGAGTATGCAAGTTTTCATTTAGGTTAGAGATTCTTACCTCAGAGTTCTTGTCTTCTTGATCAAGATCAGAATCTCTTAGAGCCATGAATGCGATTTTATTAACTTCAGTGTCAAAATCGTCAGACTCAGATCCCCAAGCTGCCATCATTGTATAATTTTCCCTTTCCTTCTTTTTTTGCCTTTTCTTTCATTTTCTTTTCAGCTTTCTCCTTTTCGGCCCTCTTTTTTCTCCACTCAATTACCTAGAGTGGACAATCCTTAATCATATGATCAGTTTTGTAGCATTTGTAGCAGCAACCTACTGAGGACTTCTCATTGGAACCCTCTTTGCTACCAGTTCCTTTCTTGTCATAACCCTTTTCTTTCTTGAGGAAATTTTTAAACTTCTTTTCTAGAAAAGCTATGTGATCATCATCAAAATTAGACTCGTCGCTATCACAATCCTTAAGAGTCAATGACTTTTCTTTGTTTGCATCATCCTTCTTAAGATCATCCATGTTCATCTCGTAAGTTTTCAAGTTCCCTACCAACTCATCAAGCGTCATGGTAGAGATATCTTTAGCTTCCCTAATAGCAGAGACCTTGACATCCCATTTTTCTTTAGGAAGGATCCGTAAGACTTTGTCAACCTGTTCTTCAGTGGTGAGTACTTTTCCCAAGAAAGACAGTTCATTAACTAGAGAGGTGAGTCTTGTAATCATTTCTTGTAGAGATTCACTTTCCTTCATCTTGAAGGTTTCATATTCAGTGAATAGCATAGCAACTCTGAACTTCCATACCTGACTTGTTCCTTCATGAGCATTGATCAAAGCATCCGATATTTTGTTTTGTAGTGGAGCTATTTGAAAATCGATTGTACTCATCAGGACCCAACCCACATACAAGGATGTTCTTCGCTTTAGCATTCTTCTTGAAAGCCATCAGATCATCAACAGTAAATTCAGACATTACTTTCAGAACTTCAACTCCATCCATCATCTTCTTAGGGATAACAGGTCTAGTGGTTATCCTATCCCGTAACTTCTAATCATCAGTTTGAATGAAAATTTTCATGCAAGCCTTCCACCAGATAAAGTGTGATCCATTGAAAAGAGGTGGTTGACTGCCCTTTACTATGTCCAATATGTGGTGCATAATTCATCAAAATCTATATTAGGTGTTAGTCTTAAACCCGCTCTGATACCAGTTGGTAGACTACACGACCTAAAAATTTGTCTTAACCTTAACTGTTTGCCTACGAATGAAACAGGTTGTCAAACGTGTTTCACTTAAGTGAGTAAATATAGTAAGTAAATTTTACCAAGTAAGCACCATATTCGATCATGACTCCGACCTGGGTCCCCATTCCCCTCGTGGGCCTTGCCATAGGCAGGATGTTGGCCTTGCCCAAAAATCCCCCTCCCAACACTTGCCTCATGCAGCATGTTGCCCTTGGAATCGAACCTATGACCTTGACTCTGATACTACTTGTTAGGATCAAGTGCTAACTATCTTGCCAAAAGCAAATTCATTCCATGTTAGAAGAAATCAGTGGAAGATCACGAGTCAATCTTTTGGAGGAGACAACAATTGATAATAATGCATGTGATAATTTGAACGAGAGAAAAGCAAAGAAGTTTGGCAAATTGTTGGAAGAAGCTGAATGTGAATTGTACCTAGGATGTAAGAAATTCTCAAAACTTTCTTTTCTTGTGAATTGCTCCACTTGAAAGTATACAATCAATAGAGTAACAAATCATTTAAATGTTGCTGGAGTTACTACGAGATGCATTGCCATTAGTTGAGACACTTCATAAGTCACATTACGATACTAAAAACATGCTACAAGGTTTGGGATTAAGATACATTTTGATCCATGCTTGCAAATATGATTGTATGCTTTATTAGGGTGAATGTAAATGTCCACATTGTGGTACTTTGAGGTGGAAAATTGATAATAGAAAGGGTAAAAAGATACATCATAAAGTCTTACGGTATTTCCCTTAAAGCCGAGACTTCAAAGATTATTTATGTCTCAAAAAATTAGTACGGACATGAGATGGCATAAGGAAAAATATATTGATGAGATGAATGTGTTAAGGCATCTTGTTGATTCTGAAGCTTGGAAAGAGTTTGATAAGAATCATCCTTGGTTTGCACAATAACCACATAATGTTAGACTCGGCCTCGCGACTGATGATTTCAATCCATTTGATAACATAAGCACAACTGATAGCATGTGACCTGTCATTCTATTTTCTTATAATCTTCCTCCTTGGAAATGCTTTAAGGACCCATTTATGATGATGTCAGTACTTATTCTTGGTCCTCAAGCACCTGAAAATGATATTGATATTTACTTGTAGCCTTTGGTTGATGAACTGAAGGAGCTATGGAGTGATGGTGTAGAGACATTTGATGTGTCTACCGAGGAGTGCTTCAAGATGCATGTTGCTGTTTTATGGACCATAAATGACTTTTCAGCTTATGGTAAGTTTTTAGCTTTCTTATTATTCAAGATATCTAAATAATTATTTCAACCATTCATTTTGCTAAATGATAGTTGTTGACAAATACGCAGAAAAAAGAATTATTGATAGGAGAGTATAAGAGAGAAGTGACAAGAAGTCAATATCGCAAGTACAAGTCATTTGGAATCTTTTGTATAGATAGCCAGGATGTTTCGTTTCTTCTTGTTTCTCCTCTTTTATTCCTTTTTTTAATTTTGTAGTTATAGCAAGACAACCTAGCACACAATATTGGTTATACAATATGATTAACTTAGAACCTACGGTGAGTATCTTAACATGAATAATTTGACCTTTCTATTTGTCTCCCCATCTTCCTATTCGTATATATTCTGGTGATAAACTTGAACTCTTGACCTACTAACAGAGATCAAAGATAGGGAGTTCACCGCGTAATCAAAGGGCATATGAACTTTTCATTTTTGAAACTAGAAAGGAGTAATATTAAGAATCAACATTTAGAAGTACACTTGATACACCAGTATCATAATAATCATCTACAGCCACAGGTTGTCAGGGCAAGTATCATCCTCATATCATTTTCAAAAATCATGTGTTAGGTCTTTGACATGATAACTCAAAGAGGTCAGTCAGGCCCAAGAGATAAAATGTCAATGAGAATGTTTCCAATCCCAAAAAGCGAAATATGATAAAAGGTTATAGCAACATCCAACTAATGGAGGAAAAAAAGAGGCAACAATATTTTAGAGCTTAATACATCAAATAGAAATGATTTCCTCCCTGTAGGCTAGAAGATAAACTCATAACATAAGATGCCATATATACAAATATGTGTTTGAAAGAATGACATCAGGGAAATATGTAAAGCAACTTCCAGATGAAAAAAGTTTAATTTACCTAAAAAGAGGATAAGGAGAAGAAACATTTGCTTTTATATAATGAAAAGTTTTGTGCAAGGTTTATTTTGATCTTTTTAAAAGAAAATTGCTCTTCACTTCAATGAAGTGGTTGCTTCGGTCAAACCTTGAATTAACTATATTTTTTCTTATATATTAGGTAATTTATCTGGATAGAGCACTAAAGGATACTTGGTATGTCCTGCTTGTAATAAGGATGCTTCTTCACTCAAAGGGTAAGAAGTAAAATATGTTACATGGGTCATCGTCTATATCTTGAACCTAATCACACATGGAGAAGAAGCGAGAAGTTTAACGGGAAGATAGAGAAAAGATTGAAACCAAAAGAGCTCTCAGGAGGTGATGTCTTACAATGATTGAATTTGCTCAGTACATATAGACCAGTAAAGCACTTAATAAGAAAAATAAACGTCTTCCTAAACAGTTGAATTGGGTAAGGACTAGTATTTATTTGAGTTACCATACTAGAAGAGCTTGAAGTTGCGGCATAATTTAGATGTTATGCACATAGAAAAGAACATTTGTGAGAGTATTCTGTGGACATTATTGAATATTGAGGGAAAAACTAAGGACACAAATAAAGCAAGATAAGATCTGAAGGATATGAACATAAGAAAAGACATGTGGTTGTAATATGATGGTTCTAGTTATACGATGCCAGCTGCTTGTTATAATATGTTAGAGAAAGAGAAAAAAGAGTTTTGGGCATTTTTAAAATCTGTTAAATTTCCTAACAATTATGCTTCAAATATCTCAGATTGTGTAAGCATGGACGGTGGTAAGATAACAAGACTGCAAAGTCATGACTATCATGTTGTGTTACAATGACTATTGCCTATTGCTATTCGTGGATTTGTAAATAAAGATGTCTCTTTAGCATTGATTGAGTTAGATCATTCTTTCTAGAGGTTATGTTGAGACGAGATGACTTAGAACAACTTGAAAGGGATATAGTTATTATATTATGTAAGCTTGAGATGATCTTTTCAACTGCTTTTTTTGATGTTATGATATACTTGGTTGTACATTTACCGCGAGAGACTATGTATGGGGGACTAGTGCAATATCGTTGGATGTATAAAATTGAGAGGTTTTTGTGCAAGCTGTCACACCCCTTTTTTTTCCGTCCCCCCATTTCAAGGAGGATTTTGAAAAGAGTTTTCTTTAATTAAAATGACATTTTGAAAAGGGATCATTTATTTACAGAGTCGCCACTTGGAATTGAGTTTTGGTATTTTAAGTCACCTTATTGAATCCCTAATCAAAAGAAAAGTTGACTCCAAAGTATTTGGTCCATGTACTAGAAATTTGAGTAAGGAATTCTGTTGACCAAGGGGAAGGTGTCAGGCACCCCTCGAGTCCCTTGGTTCTAGCACGGTCACTTTATTAAAGCATATCTGGTTTAAATTAATTATTCAATAAAATAAGTTTTATTGGTTTTATAATACTATTGCCTTACTTTGCTTATTTATTTCTTCTTTTTTCGTGAAATTTTTTGAATTAATTTACAACCTGTCGGTCTCCCTCATAATTATTTAATCATGGGCGAAGAAGCATAACCGCACACATAGCCTTATCAAATTAATTGTTTGCATCGGATAAGAAACGTAACCGTACACATGATCAACACACTTTATTAGAGAATCAAGGAGCGTAACTGCACACATGATAATTAAAGTTAAATAGAATCGTAATAGAAAAAATGATCGATAAAATTGTCAAAAGATAAGTTAATTTTATTAAAACTATTAAAAC
>JACEIK010005542.1:14202-34595 GCA_018107945.1 Datura stramonium | reverse complement strand
ATATATGCCTAGCAAATAGAGGTAGAATAGATGAAGTAGAAGGAGAGGGAGGCCAAGAGGGCCAAGACAAGGAGCTATGTGCAGTTCCAGCAAAGATCTGGTGGTGGACATCACCCTTAGACCCACCAGAGATCTTCAGCTCTAGCTCAATCATCATCAGTGTTCCATCTAGACCCAGACGTGACCCAAGGGATAGAGCATCAGGATCTAAAGGACAGGGGATCATGGCGGGGAAGTTCACTTTTCCAGCCTGTATGAGGTATGGTAGGAACCACCCTGGACGATGCTTAATTGGGTAAAATGTTTGTTTTAGGTTTGTTAAACCCAGACATAGACTTAGGTATTTCTCTTTAGCCATACAGGGCGATGGTGAGGTACACACCCCAGCCACCAGTTCAGCAGCTCCAGCATCTTGCCCATCCCAACAGGGCGCCTCTTCTAGTGCATCGGGTGGAATGCACCAGAAAAGGTTTTATGCACTATCTTCTTGACAGAAGCATGAGGTCTCTCCCGATGTGGTCACTGGTATATTATGAGTATTCCATAACAATGTGTATGCATTGTTAGATCCAGGGGATACATTATCTTTCATGACTCCCTATGTTGCTGTTAGTTTCGGAGTCAGTCCCAAAATCCTGTCAGAACCCTTCTTAGTCTCTACTCCTATCGGTGAATTAGTGTTAGCTCGACGGGCATATAGGAATTGCCTTTTAATGATTCTTCATAAAGTCACCTCAACTAACATAGTGGAGTTAGATATGACTGACTTTGATTTTATATTAAGTATGGACTGGTTGCATACTTGTTATACCTCAATCAATTGTAGAACTCGTGCGGTAGTGTTTCAATTTTTGGGTGAGCCAATCCTAGAGTGGAAAGGTAGTTAAGTTTTCCCTGCAGGTCTCTTTATTCCCTATCTCAAGGATAGGAAGATGATCTCTATGGGCTATGTGTATCATCTAGTTCGGGTCAAGGATTCTACATCTGAGATCCCGACTCTTCATTCTATCCCTGTTGTATATGAGTATCCAGAGGTGTTTCCAAATGATCTTCCAGGAGTCCCTCCCAAGCGAGAGATTGACATTGGTATTGACCTTCTCCCTAATACATAGCCCATATCTATTCCTCCTTATAGAATGGCTCTAACCGAGCTAAAGAAGTTGAAAGAGCAGTTGAAGGGTCTCGTTGATAAGGGTTTTATCAAACCTAGTAAGTCCCCATGGGGTGCTCCAGTTCTCTTTGTTCGGAAGAAGGATGGTTCCCTTAGGATGTGCACTGATTATCGACAGTTGAACAAGGTCACAATCAAGAATAATTATCCCTTCCCCAGGATTGATGACCCGTTTTACCAACTTCAGGGTGTTATGTGATTTTCAAAGATAGACCTTAGATCCAGCTACCACTAGCTCAAAGTTAGGGAGAGGTACATTCATAAGACAGTCTACAGGACTTGGTATGGTCACTATGAGTTTGTAGTTATGTCTTTTGGATTAACGAATCTCCTACAGCTTTTATGGATTTTATGAATAGGGTATTCAAGAAATATTTGGATATGTTCGTGATTGTCTTCATAGATGATATCCTCATATACTCATAGAGCGAGGAGGACCATACCGCTCATTTGAGGAATATCTTGCAGACTCTCAAGGATTGCCAGCTATTTTCCAAATTCAGTAAGTGTGAGTTTTGGCTGAACTCAGTAGCATTTTTGGTCCATGTCAAGTATAGCGAGGGTGTACAGGTGGACTCTCAAAAGATAGAAGCGGTGAAGAATTGGCCTAGACCTGTTAGTCCTATAAATATTAGGAGATTTTTTGGTTTAGCTGGGTACTACAGGAGGTCCATAAAGGGAATTTCATCCATCGTGGCACTATTGACTAAGTTGACCAGGAAGAAGGTCATTTTTCAGTGGTTGGATGCTTGTGAGAAGAGTTTTCAGGAGTTAAAGACTAAACTCACTTCAGCCCCAATGCTGACCCTACCAGAGGGAATGGATGGTTTTGTTGTGTATTGTGATGCTTTTAGAGTTGGTCTTGGTAGTGTGCTAATGCAGCTTGGCAAGGTCATTGTGTATTCCTCTAGACATCTTAAGACTCATAAGAAGAATTATCCGATGCATGAACTAGAATTGGTAGCTGTGATGTTTGCTTTGAAGATTTGGAGGCACTATTTGTGTGGGGTGCATGTGGATGTGTTCACAGACCACAAAAGCCTCCAGTACGTGTTTACTCAGAAGGACCAGAATTTGCAGCAAAGGAGATATCTAGAACATCTCAAGGACTACGATATGGGCATATTATATCATTCGGGCAAGGCCAATGGAGTGACAGATGCTCTTAATAGGTTTCCATGGAGAGTGTGTCTCATATCTAGGATGGGAAAAAGGAGTTGGTGAAGGTATCAATAGGCTTGCTCGCTTAAGGATTCGCCTTATACATTCTACGATTGGTAGTGTTATCATCAAGAATGGGTTGGAATCTTCATTGGTGATGGAAGTAAAAGCTAGGCAAGATGAGAATCCTATCCTAGTAAAATTAAAGGAAGCAGTCTAGAATCAGAAGGTCAAGGTTTTCTCCCAAGGGGGAGATGGTGATTCTGATATCAGGACCGATTGTGTATGCCAGTTATAGATTAATTGAGAGAGGGGATATTGAGCGAGGCTTATGTCTCTTGGTACTCTATCCATCCAGGTGCCACCAAGATGTATCATGATCTACGGGAAGTCTATTGGTGGAATGACATGAAGAAGGACATAGCGGAGTTCATGGCTAAGTATCCAAATTTCCAATAGGTTAATGTTGAGCATCAGAGACCTAAAGGTATGCTTTAGGACATTATCATTCCTACATGGAAGTGGGAAGATATCAATATGGATTTCATTACAGGTTTGCCTCGTACACACCGATAGTATGACTCTATACGGGTGATTGTGGATAGGTCAACCAAATAGCCCATTTCTTACCAATGAAAACTACCGATTCAGTCGATGATTATGATAGATTGTACATTTGGGAGTTGGTTCGGTTGCATAGAGCCCTTTGTCCATAATCTCAAATAGGGGTGCTCAGTTCACCTTTCAGTTTTGGAGATCGTTTCAAAAGGGCCTTGGTACACAGGTAAAGCTTAGCACATCTCTTCACGTGTAGATAGATGGTAAGGCTGAGTTGACCATTCAAACTCTTTAGGATATGTTAAGAGCGTGTGTGGTTGATTTCAAGGGTAGTTGGGATGATCACTTGTCTCTCATCAATTTGCCTACAATAACAGTTATCACACCAGCATTCATATGGCTCCGTTTGAGGATCTTATGGGCAGAGGTGTAGATCACTTATTGGATGGTTTGAGGTAGGTGAGGATACGTTGATAGGGCCTAATTCATTTCATGAGGCCATGGAGAAAGTTCAGCCCATTAGAGAGAGGATGAAAACAACTTGAAGTCGTCAGAAATTTTATGCGGATGTTAGGAGGAGAGAGCTTGAGTTTGAGGTTGATGATTGGGTTGTTTTGAAGGTGTCCTCCATGAAAGGAGTTATGAGGTTTGGTAAGAAAGGGAAGCTTAGTCCCTTATATGTTAGACCTTATAGGATTCTGAGGCAAGTTGGCAAGGTGGCATATCAGTTGAAGCTACCACCAGAGTTAGCTTAGGTGCATCCAATTTTCCTTGTATCTCTGTTGAAGAAGTGCACTAGCAACCCAACCTTAGTTGTTCGGATAGAGAGCATTGGTGTGAAGAATAGCCTTAACTGTGAGGAGGTTTTGGTTGATATCCTTGATCATTCGGTTTGGAAGTTGAGGAACAAGGAAGTAGCTCAAGTGAAGGTGTTTTGGAGAAATCAGCTTGTTGAGGGAGCTACGTGGGAAGCCGAAGTAGATATGATGGCTAGATACCCACATCTTTTCCCTTCCGGCTCAGTTCCAGAATGAGGTCCCAGTTTCCCCTTAGTACTCTATTTAGTTTCATGTCAAGTTCATGTCTCTAAGTTTCTTTCATGTCATAGCATATATGTATGTTTCATGAACTCAGTGCAGTCATATATCTCAGTTCGGAATCAGTCACTCCGTCAGCTTTCAACTATGATTATTTAGTTTTGGGATTGCAATTCTTTCCCCATCCTTTCCATATGCTTAATCTACATTTGAGGATGAATGTCCCAAGGGAGAGATATTGTAACACCCCAAAAGTCCCTCAGTTCAGAACCAAGAATTTCAGCAGGAAATGGAACTAGAGTCACAAAACGACTCAAGGAACGAGTTATCATTGGGAATTGTGACCTGTTGTGTGCCTCGTTGTAAGCCCTCAGTCAAGGCTTCCCAAAAATGATGAGTCAAGTGATTACTCGTTAGTTCTTGCAATCGATCGTCCTAAGGGGTCGTTAAGAGGAATTTAGAAAAGGGTCAAATTTGTTTTAGAGACAACTGAAGGATACCATGACTCATTGTAGCATTTGATGACCCATGGTATTGATCCGTTGGAAGTATTTCAAAATCAGTACAGGTGTGCAGTAGTGATAACGAGAGGAATGACGAGTCATTGTAGCTTGTGATGACTCATCTTTTCTAACCGTTGGTCGGGCTATCAGAAGAGTACCAGAAGTACTCCATAAATGACGGGTGGATCCAATGAGTCGTCACGTCTGACAATGACTTGTTTGATGCGTCATTTTAGCTGACAGTCAGGAATTTAATGCATTTTCCCAGGGGTAGTCTTGTAAATTCCTAAGCTTCTAACTCCTTAATGACAATTTTTTGGGCTTCTTAAAGAGTGTTTTTAGGGGTTTAACCTATCCTAAAGTCATATGCTCTTATAATTTCATTATATTTGAAATCCTCTTCCAAGATCAAGCTAGGGATCGTCACCAAATTCTCTCCCAATCATCTTGGGTGTTCAAGGCGAGCTTAGAAATCAATTTACCAAGTATGTAGAGTTATGAATGGGGGAAATTCTTCCACCCTCATGCCCATTTTCTTCTCTAACTCATGAATCCAAGTCTACAATGAAGTGTATTGAATATTCTAGGGTTAAACCCAATTCCATGCAAATACCTATACTATGTCTATTGAAAATTGTTGGGTTTAACCCAATTAAATGCATGATTTCTGCAAGAACCCTTCATGAATTTATTGATTTTAGAGTATGATTATTTCTTCAAATATGCATGGCTTTTATGAATATCATGTTTATGATCATGGCTGTCTCATGGGCCTATTTTATGGCTAGTTCACGTATCTCAAGCATGTTTATGTATCTCATGATCTCAACTAGCCCAGGTACTTTAAGTATATTTTATGATTATGATATGAGCACTGTATACATTTTGGGAATAGTATTTAGAACCGAGTAGGCAAGGGTTCAAGTGCACCGAGGTTTCAAAATTACGTGCCAACATAGCAATGTTAGGGTCCTCCACGATAGTGTTTCCCATGCCCGAATGGGCCACCTATGAGTGATATCACGCCCTTTTCATGGTTCTACCCTTGGCAAGGTATGAACACCCTACTGACTAGGTATTTACAGGTCGGGCTTTATGTATTCTCACGTGGGGTATGTCGGTTATAAGAATCCCCCACCGTTCCTCATGTTTTCAGTTACTCATGTTCATAACTTATCATATTATGTTTTATAGTATACTTGACCCATTGATTGTTTTATGAGCTTTCACTTACAATTTCAAGCATGAAATCTTATATGATTTCTATTTCTAAATCTTTGGTTATTATGTTCAATTATGATGGATAGCTTATGACTATGCATACATCATATTTATGGCTTTAAGCATGTTGTCCTTACTCTCAAGATCTTGATTTATACTCATGAATTTAGACTAACATTTTACTAGCTTTTTTTACTTACCTGACATACTCAGTACATTCAAAATACTAACCGCATACTCTATGCTATATCATCTCATGATATAGGTTTTGGTGATCAACCTCTATCTCGCTGATAGCTCGCTCCCGATCAGTCTAGCCTTCTTCCTACTTGGGTGATCCTCATTCTCTGGGAACATTATTAGCCTTATTTTTTTTTACCATTTCTTCCAGTTTCAGACCTAGTGAACTAGTTGGGGTGTTGTCCCATCAGCTTGTCATCGTATTATAGGATTTTGAGACAATCAGGTATCGATAATTCAACGTTGTAGGGTTGTGTTTACACTTTTGTCCTTATGATATACAGACTTCCACTTATACCATGTTCATGCTTTATTTCGTCTTAGTCAGGCTCTTTTCATGCTATGTATGTACCTTGGGTTAGCATTGAGCCATTCGTGGTTCTAGGTCTCGTATTGCAGTTCGGGTCTCATCTTGGGTCGTGACAAACTTGGTACCAGAGCCAGGTATAGGTTTGTCCTAGGGTTTCTAAAAGTCGCGTTAGGTAAACTTTTCCATGGGTGTGAAGTGCGCCACAATTATGGGGAGGAGGCTACAAGATGTTTTTGGATATTTCCCTTCTTTAATGATCCATGTTGTGTGAGAAGTACCTTTCCTTGTTCCTTTAACTCATGCTATACACATTTGTAAAAATATGTCTCCACGTTGAGTCTACGGAAGAAGAAATGGCAACGGTAATGGCCATGGAAATGGCAACTGAGATGGGTATCAGCCAGCCCCACCACCTCCAGCAGGTCCCTTACCCAAGAAGGTTACTCATGCCGAGTTTAGGGCAGCATTTCTGATGATACTATAGGCCATGAATGCTCAGGCCAACTAGTAGGTAGTGGCCCGTGTCCACAAGAATAGGAATGTAGCAGCAGAGAGAGTGCGAGAATTCTTCAGGATGAACCCACTTGAGATTCTTGGGTTAAATAGTTGATAGTAACTAGGTGAGTTTGGTATAATATGTGCCTAAGAAGGGAGGGATTACCGCGGTCCTAAATGAGAAGGATGAACTAATAGCTACACGGCCAATCACTTGATGGAAGGTGTGCATGGATTATAGGAAGATGAACTCATGGACCAAGAAGGATCACTTCCCTGTCTCATTTTTATTGATCAAATGTTAGACCAATTAGCTGAAAGAGAATATTACTATTTTTGGATTAGTATTCGTGGTACAATCAAATTTTGATTGCCCCAAAAGACCAAGAGAAGACAACCTTCACATGCCCTTATGGGATGTTTGCATTTAAGAGAATGCCATTCAGGCTTTGTAATGATCCAACCACTTTTCAGAGATACATAATGCCGATCTTCTCAGACATGGTGGAAGACACCATGAAAGTGTTTATGGATGACTTTTCTATTGTGGGAAATTTGTTCGGTGATTTTCTGGCCCACTTGAGTGATATATTGAAAAGGTGCTATGAAACGAGTTTGGTTCTCAACTGGAAGAAATGCCATTTCATCGTAAAGGAAGGAATTGTGTTACGGAAATTTTTTTTAGAAAAATGGATAGAAGTGGACCAAGCAAAGATTAAAGTCATTTCTCACCTACCCCCTTTGAGAACTGTGAATGATATAAGAAGTTTCCTGGGTCCTACAGGATTTTATCATTGGTTCATCAAGGATTTTTCCAAGGTGAACCCACTATTTTGGATGTTAGAGAAGGACGCCAAGTTCCATTTCGATGATGCGTGTGTGGAGGTATTCCTTGAATTAAAGAAAAAGCTAATATCAGCCCCTATCATTATTGCACCGGATTGGTCCAAGATATTTGAGCTAATGTATGATGCAAGTTGTGTTGCATTAGGGGCAGTGCTTGGGCAAAAGGATAGAGAAGATATTTCAACCTATATACTATTCTAGAAAGGCCTTGAATGAAGTCAAAGACAACAACACTATTACAGAGCAAGAGTTTCTTGTGGTGGTGCTTTCTTTTG
The DNA here is from genome assembly GCA_018107945.1 of Datura stramonium. NCBI lineage: Eukaryota > Viridiplantae > Streptophyta > Magnoliopsida > Solanales > Solanaceae > Datura > Datura stramonium. Next base: position 26,778 of record JACEIK010005542.1, on the reverse strand, counting down.
ATAAATTTTGATCATATTTACTGGGGATTAAAGTCTTGTGGTGGTGCTTTATTTTGATAAATTTCGATCGTATTTACTGGGGACTAAAGTTGTGGTATAGACTGATCGTGCGGCACTTTGATACCTCATAATAAAGAAGGATGTAAAGCCCAAACTCTTCTAATAGGTGCTTTTGTTGTAAGAGTTTGACTTTGAGGTTAAGGATAGGCAAGGGTGTGAAAATCAGGTGGCTAATCATCTTTCTCTATTGGATTAAGATGGTAGGCTAGTTGGAGATAATGATATAGATGATGCTTTCCCTGATGAACGCATCTTGGCTGCCTCTCATGATTTAATACCTTGGTTTGCTGATGTTGCCAACTTTTTGTCTAGTAACATAATGTCTGAAGGTGTGAGTTTCCAACAGAAGAAAAAATTCATGTATGATGTCTGTAAGTTTTATTGGGATGAACCATATCTCTTCCGCATATGTGCTGACATCGTGATTCACCATTGTGTCCTAAAAATTGAGATGATACCTGTCCTCAAAGTATGCCATCTCCACCTGTCGGAGGCCATTATGGAAGTGTGAGGACAGAGGCAAAAGTATTGCAATTTGGATTCTATTGTCCCACTCTCTATCACGATGCTTGTGACTTTGTCAAGCATTGTAATAATTGTTAGCGTTTCGATGGCATATCGAGGCGCCATAAGCTCCCTTTAACACTGATCTTAGAGTTTTACCTCTTTGATGCATGAGGCATAGATTTTACGGCGCTATTTGTGAGCTCATATGAAAATACTTACATTTTTTTAGCTTTCGACTATGTGTATAAGTGGATTGAGGTAGTGGAATTGCCAAACAATAAAGGAAGGAGTGTGACTCAATTCTTAAAGAAACACACTTTTTCAAGGTTTTGCACTCCGCGTGCTATTTTTAGTGATGGAGGGTTGCACTTTTACAATGGACTATTTGGGGTACTACATGCTAAGTATGGAGTGAAGCATAAGGTCACTACATCCTATCAACATCAAACGAGTGGACAGGCAGAGGTATCCAACAGCGAAATAAAATTGATCTTTATATAAACAGTGAATTCCAATAGAACCGATTGGGTAAGGAAGCTAGATGATCCCTTTGGGCATACTAGACAGCTTATAAAACACCCATTGGCATGTCCCCCTATCAGCTGGGGTATGGAAAAGCTTGTCATTTAACGGTGGAGCTGGAGCATTACGTGATGTGGTCCTTGAAGATTTTAAATCTTTGTTGGGGAAAGACCATTCATGCGCGAGTTGAGAACTTTAATTAAATAGATGAGTTCAGAATTAGGGCTAATGATAATTCTTCCATATATAAAGCCCAAATGAAGCACTTCCATGAATAAAAGAAATTGAAAAGGGAATTTTCTTCGGGAGATTGGGTGCTTCTATTCAATTCGAGATTACAATTATTCCCCGGCAAGTTGAAGTCTAGATGGCCTGTTCCATTCAAGGTGTCCCAAAATATTTGCAAATGGAGCCACTGAGCTTGAAGGGGAACATGGGATTAAGTTTAAGGTGATGGGCAATGATTCAAGAAGTATTTGGGTGTGCCAGAAGAAGTCAACTTGATTGGAATCACTTACCTTGATGAGCCTTAGCATAAGAGTTCTTCATCGTACTGCGATGATAAATCAAGCTCTTCTTGGGAGGAAACCCAAGAGTCTTTAATTTCCTCTTTAATTCACATTTTTGGTGTTTTTGTTGTTGTAGGATGATTGTATTGTGAACAAACTTGATGAAGAAGAGTATGGGTTTGCGTAGGCCGGCAAAATGCAGGCACCTACCTGTGGAGCGTAGGTCAATTGAGGTTAGTCCAAAAGGCCTAGTAAAATGATGAGTACCTGCGCCTAACCTGCAAAACGTAGTCATAGACTTGCAGAGCGCAGGTCTGTGATAGTGTACCTGGGAAAAATCATGAAAATTTGAATTGACATGCGACTCAACTGGGAAACGCAGGTGCAGATCTGCGAAGTGCAAGTATACCGCACCTCACAGATATTACACTAGATAATAGGGCGTCCACCTGCGTCTGGATTGTGATTTTCATATTCAAATTCTTGGCCGCAGGTCCAGCACAAGTGCATGAATGAGGTAAATATTGAAAGTTTTGATCGCCCATTGACTAACCCAACCCAGATCTTACCCATCGCTCTTCAACTTCTTCTCCCACTTACCAAGGCCCCTAATTTTCTACAATTTTCCATTTTCTTAACCCCTCAACCACCATTTCTACTTCCCACATTCACCCATTAAATCGACCTTTAATTCCACCAATCCCTTCACCTTCTCCTCTCCAATAAATCCCACCATCTCTTTCACTTTTTTTTACCATCACTAACCATTTAAATCACCAAACAAAAGAAGCAAACACTTAGGTCGGCCATTGATAACGTCCAAACTACACCCCTCTTAACAAGAGAGCATACAAGGTTGTTTCTCAAAACAAATATTCTCGGTGGATGTTGGGGTTGAATTCCACAGAGACTAGTGAATGATTTGCGCAAGCGTTGTTTAGGAAATTTTGATTAACTCACACCAATCAAGGGAAATAAAACAGTAAATTTTGGGGGGGAAATGAAGTCAATAATATTGTGGATTCTAAATCAGCTAGCCAAGATAGAAAAATAACCAAATTTAATAGACAATGATGAGTGAAGACTAGAGGTGTGGTGTAGATCGGATTTTAATCAAATAAGGATATGCTAGACCATCAAATCATTGCAAATAAGTGTAAATAACTTTGGACCAAATAACGCCCTATATTTTTCAACCTCATGGGCTCCTTTTTCTCGAGTCCTTCCGAACCACAAGACACAATTAAATCAGCCCAATAGAGTTTGGGTTAATAGTTGAACTATTTCTAGCCATCAGCTACTAATTAGGATTGTGAATATGAGTTTTGGCTATTTCTAGCCCAACACCACACCATCACATCCATTCCCATCATCAAATTCTCTCACAATACTTAATTCTTCTCTTTCAAGCTGAAATCAAGTAAGAACACTAAACCCACATTTGCCACTACAGCTCATCAATTATAAATTGGAGAGAATTTAACAAATTTACACTACTTAAGCAATATTAAGATGAATCTAGCAATACGTAATCTAATTAAGCACCCATCATCACACACCTCTAGTTGATGATTTAGCTACTCATGATTAAGAAACTAAAGAGTATATTCATTAATAAAATAAATGATTTCATTACTAAGAGCAAGAAAAATAAAACTCAAAATATGTCTACAACAATGGTTGTACATTGCCAAGGAAGAAGATGAAATTAAGAGAAAGCAATATTCAAATTTCTCCTCCAATGGGGTTCTTCTCTCTAAAAAGAAAAAGGAATGTTCCCAAAAGTATGTACGGGGTAATTTCCTCTAGAATATATAAAAAATAGGGAAACCAATCTTCTCTTTTTCAGTGCTAGACGTAATTGCCCCTGTTTAGGCGTTTTTTCAGTTGCATAAGAACTGGAGGTTCTCCAGTTACACTCTGTGAACCTCCGTTTGTTTTCTTATACAACCCAGTGATGTTCCAGGACCATTTGGCGATGCCTTAGGAAGTTTGGCGACTTCTATCCGCGATCCACCGATTAATTTCCTCCTCGATCTAACAAAATCCAACATTGTCGGCGATTGAACCGGCGAGTCACCGATCGATGTCCGTTGGCCGCCAGTTGCATTTTCTGCTCAAACCAGTGGTTACCTGTGTTTGATTGGTGTTTCACCGATGTCCTCCGATGGAGCGCCGATATGCACCTGATTTCATCCTTTTTACTCCACTTCTTGCTCTTTCTCTTCAACTCAGATACCTACACATAAAAAGGCAAAAAGGCATAAAATTCATCTAAATGACTTGAAAACGAAGCTAAAACTCATGCTTAAGAGCCTAATGAGTTGGTAAATTACTGTTGCATCCCGCAAGTGTATGGGTCGTGCAAGTAATATAGTGGCTCTTTTTAAGAACTGAAATGTCGAACCCACAGGGACCGGACCAATTCAGCTAACTATCTAGTTCAAGTGTGATATTAACTTATGCAAGTGTTAATTATAAAAGTTTTCAATAGAGTTTAATTAACTCTAATTGTGGTCAATGAAATATTCTGAATTCAGTCAAGGAGCAACATAGAGTTAAAGCCGGATAATCATGCGCTACTACGATTTGCAATGGTTAAGTATGAAACTATCAATTGTCATCTCACATAATTATAATTGCATGTTCATGGCCTTTCGAGCCTATTTCTGAACCTCTAAACACGACAAACTAGCCTCACTACTATATTGTGAGCGAGGATGCTAATTCTAGTTAGTGGGCAATTCCTACGTGGATGTGGTTTACATGGATATGATTAGGGACTCTCGTACTTCTAATCATTCGACTCAACTTAGCTACACAACTACTTTTTCGAGTGGTGATATGATAATTCTACATTGGTGCCTAACTCCTCCCGTTTTATCAACCAAGCAAAGGTATTAGATATATTTCTATCCTAACACAAATTATATCGTGAGATACAACCATGCTCCCTACATTCTCTTGTTCTGGCCTAGATATATGCTTTCTCAAGCATTTGCCCCTGGTTGCGTGTATTTTGTCATGGTGATCAATCATAAAAACAACCAATAATTAAGAATGCAAGACAAAACAGCAATCAATAACTTAATTCCAACACAATTTCATAAAAACACAATCATAACCATGGCTTCAACCTAGAAGGGTTTTAGCCATTCATGTTAAATAAAATTACAAGAAAACATTGTTAAAAAGTAACATACTTACAAGAATTGGTAGAGGAGAAGATGAAATTGATGAACCCTAGTGAGTTCTCCCACTTCTCCCTTCTCTCTGAGTGGTTTCCAGAAATAAATCGTGACTCCTCTCGTGGTTTCTCAGAATAAGATCGTGTGTCATCTTTTAGGAGCTAAGGGACCTATTTATAGTAAATGTGAGTGTTTAAAATTTTCCCGACTGTTAAAGTAACATACTTACAAGAATTGGTAGAGGAGAAGATGAAATTGATGAACCCTAGGTGAGTTCTCCCACTTCTCCCTTCACTCCTAAGTGGTTTTCCAGAAATAAATCGTGACTCCTCTCGTGGTTTCTCAGAATAAGATCGTGTGTCATCTTTTAGGAGCTAAGGGACCTATTTATAGTAAATGTGAGGTGTTTAAAATTTTTCCCGACATGAAATAGCTCCGTGTCACGGAGTTTATCGCGCCAATATGCCTCCGTGACACGAAGGCATCGCATAGGCATTCTGGAAACCAAAACAGTCCCCAAGAAGAATCTGTCCGCGTTGGCAGCGTGTCACGCTGCTTGTGCAGCGCGTTAGGGCCGTGGCACGCCATGGTCGCGCAGCCTGCCTACTGTGGCACGTTGCCAACACGCAGGTGGGCTGTTTCGCGCACCCTCCTTGCCGACGTTCGCGTTCTACTTCCGATTCCATGCCTCCACTTCACCAACTCATGGAGTAGTTCCTCAAATTNCACATTTACATAAAATCACATGAGAATGTATATAAATAAATAGATAAACAAGGCAAACTTAAGTTATAAAGTATCACTTGGGCATGCTATTTTGCCAACGATCAATTATCAACTCATCAAACCCCCAAACTTGAACCATTGCTTGTCCTCAAGTAATTCAATTCTTATCAGTTGAGATACATGCCACTCCACAAGAGTTTATGCATCAATGACCATTTAATCAATGACAACCCAAAAATCTCACTAACTCACAGAAAAAGAGAAGAAAATTTCCCTATAAAAATATATGAAAAAGTTTCAAGAGGCAACCACAATTCAAAGGCATGATTTACAAATGCTTTCATTTTGCAAAACAAAGGCATATCTTATCCAACTAAATACACATAACATCTCCATTCATAATCACTGCAAATTCAAAGTTTGCCTTTGAGGTTACACTACTCATGCCTCAATCACACCTTCACCTCAATGCAAGTGTGTCCTCAAAAGGGAATGATTCCACTCACCAAAGAGAGAATTCCTTTTTTATGAATCAATGCACACATAAGGGGTTATAGAAAAAGATAATCATGCTCACTCTCCCAAAAGAAATCTTCATGCATATAACTAAGACCATAAGCTTCCCCTTTGTGTAATTTGCTACTAATTTGAGCAACTACACTCAAAATCAATTAGGACTTGCGGGTCATGATGAAGGCTAGGGGTGATGGTAGGACAATTATTTAGCTCTAGTGACTAGATCCTCTCTAATGCCTTTATGTAAACACTTTCACCTTTCCATCTAACCTTCTATATCACTTCACCTTATTCCTCCTTTTGCAACCATTTCCCTCTTCTATTGCTCAAAGACCTTCCTTGTAGCTCCTTTAGCAATCATACTAAGCATTGTCTAAGAACGAGGTAACACCATTTCACTTTTGTCTTCTCTTTTGGTACATTAAAGTTCCTCAGCTCATCATTTAATTCCTTTTTCTCACAATTCGGTGCTACCTCAAATTTAGGCTTCTTATATATATCCCAATTTCTTGAAAATCCCCAAACTTAGGCTCTTTGACTCTTTCTCGCTGATTTTCTTATCTCTCCCTATGTCTTTGGGCTTTCAGCCCCCATTTTTCTCATTCGCTCACCACTAGCAATTAGGGAGGATGGGTACCAAGAAGAGGGGCTCAAAAAGGGACACTAGCTTGTAATATGGTTTCCAAGAATAAACAGTTCAAAAGGGCTCAACGTTTGCTAGCAAACGAAGACATTTTCGGAGGTCATTTTGGGTAGAGTGGCTAGTAAATTGAAAGCCTAAAATCATGTTCTAAGTGCAGCTACATCTAGGATTTCACCTTGAGTCACACTTAGGGCAAGTTCTAGACAAGAAGAGATGCATGAGATTCACAAAAATGCTTACCACATGAGGCATCACACCTAAAGAGTCCACAAAATTTATTATCATCACAAGATTTTGATTTAAGACATTGGAGCATGTGAATTCGTAAGCCAAATAAGGAATCTACAATGTATTACAAAAGAGTGCTATATTTCTCATTTACAAGGCCCATTTCTCATTTTCATGCCATATCTCAAAATTTTGGTGGTACCTCTTAAAATAGCTCCATAGAAGACTCAAGAAAGACATGGAATTTTCCCTTAAGAGAGTTTCCTCACAATCTATCATCGGGAAGTGCCAACCTGGTGCGACAACAAAAAGAAAAAAAAAGCTCCTTGGGAAAGAACCGTGATATGAAGAAAAACCTTGGAGTTTGATTACTGTCTACTATTAACACCTGCGAACAACAAGATTTATAATCAAAATTTGGATCACAAAGTGTCATTTGGCAATTCAAAGAAAAGACTCATTTCAATGCACTAACATCCAAAAACCATTCATTTCTTCCATTTGCAATTTTATCAAAACAACCAGCCTAACAAGGGCTCACAACTCCTCACCAGATAAAGACAAAGCCCGACAAGGGATATACCAAGTCATAAACAAAATATAGCACAAATAACCACCCAAAAAAGCACTCATCCCACCTCCAACTCAAATATTACATTTTCCCTGAGTGGGTCACTCATCCTCATCCACATCATCAACCGCACCAACTCCTGCCTCTCCATCAAAGCCTTCATCATCCAGATCTTTGGCATCATCTCCCAAGCCCTCAAATAAATCATCAATGGGGCCTCGAACTATAGAAGGGGCAGCCATTGTGGCATCAAGAGCATTCAAGTCAGGCACCACCATAGATGTCTGACTTTTTCACTCCCTTACTTTAGTCTGGAGAGAGGTGACAACCCCGTCCACAACATCTACCGATTTGCAATATATGGTAAGACTCTCGTACATGGACTTTATTTTCCTTTTCACTGTTTGGGCGATAAGGGTCGGGAGGCTCCTAGCCAACTTTTTAAGATGACTCTTGTGAGAGTTGGTCATTTCCACAAGCTTGTGGAGACCACTTCGTTGGGATGATGTTGGAGGGGGTGATGCTCCCTAAAGAGGTATGTCACTAGAGGTTTGGCCCAAAACTTTTGGGGTGAGTCATGTTCAAATCTAGTGCTTATGAAGATTTCTTAGAACAATGAGATAGAGAACCCTCTGGCAAATCAAAGGCCTGCATCTTCTTCTGCTTGACCTTTGTGCCTCAGTGTCCCTTTTTCGATCTATTGTGATTACACCCAAAGCAGGACTAGGGGTCTCATCTAAGAACAATGGCACATTGGCTTGCAAGCATAGTTGAGAAATGAGTAGGGCATATGGCATGAAGGTGTTGGTCTGCCTTGCTTTCCTCTTCATTCGTAGAGCCACAATCTCACCATAGTTTACGGGGACCCCTGTCATGATGCAAGAGATAAGGATAGATGCTTCTAAGCTAACCCGTTGCTCGTTCTTTTGAAGGTATGATGCAGCCCAAAGTAACACAGAAGGGTGTGTCTGCAGCAATGATAGGAGCTATCTATGAGAATTGGTTCTCCATACAGCAATCCTGGCCATATATTCTAAGCCTATGTCAAGCTTATCCTCCTAGAATAGACAATTGATGGCTGCTGGAGTGATGTCGGCCTCCACCCCTCGCACCATAACTAAAGGTAGGAAGGGATATTCATCTACCTTTCCCTTGGGGTTCATGCTCTCCTGCCTAGCCTGGTAGGAGACGTAGAACGCCAAAACTAAGCTTTTATAGTAATCTGGGAGAGGATTGGCAAAAGAATGCCATTGTCTATCAATGAACTGCGCTGTGATGTTGGGAAGGTCACCGCGCAGCCCCAGCAAATCAAATCTCTTCTCCATAGTGATTGATCGGCCCTTGCAAATAGCATAGTATCTCTTTATGTCGGGCACAAAAACCATGATGGCCTCCCGAGAGTTGGTGGGTGCTGAGGATGCTTTTTCTTTTCATTTACCCTTTGTAGATGAGGAGGCAGGGGCTTTATCTTCACCGGGATTCCTTGATGAAGTCATTTTCTGGAAACACAATGTTAGTGGCACCCACAATATATCTTTTTGTCATTTTCCAATGATAAAATAAAAACAACCAAAAACTACATAAAAAAATTAAATGAGAAACAAGAGGAGGAACTAGCAAGAATAAACTGGCAGCACTGGCGAAATGCCGGCAAACCACAGGAGTTTATCCGCGGATTGCTGATGAACCACCGGTGATAGGAAGAAGACTGAGGTAGAAACTTTTCCATAGGTGAATTATCGGTGAACCACCGGTCGTGATCAATGAAGCGCCGATATGACACAGGTTCAAGGAAGTGGCCTGAAGCCAATGTTCGCCTGAACTAGTGTTTCATCTGCATTGCACCGAACCAGATCAACGAATAGCTGATGGTCGTCGTCCGCAGTGCCTCAAAATGTAATCCAATATCAAAACTCTCAAATGCTCACTCACATCATATCAAAGCATTACCTACACACATCAAAAGGGATAAAATGACCATTTACCATTAAGAATGGCATCCCCGATCTATCGTTGGGAAAATTAGGCCCTTTTAATCCCTTGGGCTTACTTAAACTTCATCCCACACAACAACCCAAGAACAATCATTCCCTACACCCATTTAAGTATCTGGCCTCTATCACCCCCAAAAATTTCACACTGTATCAATCAACATCATTCAACAAATATGTTCTCAATAATGAAAATATTGGGAGAAAGGGTAGTAAAAAGAAGGTAGATACATGCAATAACAACATCCATATGCAACAAAAATACTACTGATGAGAAAATCAAGAAGTTAAGAGTACGTTACACAACACAAGAATGAGTACAGATAAGAGATGTGGAAGCTTAAAAGTGCTCAACAATGGTGGAATTTGGAGCTTTGCTAGTAGAGAGTGAGTTTATAGTGAGAGTTAGGTGAAAGAATTAGGGGATTTATTAGGTGAACAGGAATAAATGGTTTAGGTTGAGGATAAGGTAGATGTTCAATGGTGCTTTAAATATAGAGGAAGTGGGAGAGTGTATGGGAAAGTGTTAAAAAGTGGGAAAAAAGGAAGTATAGGAGAATAAAATGGGGTTTGATCAGGTTAGGGCAGCTAAAAAAGAAGTCTAAGTTGGGTAAGTCCATGGTTTGGTCAAGATTTTAAAACAAGGGACCTACCTTCACCGGTGTTACACCGGCGGTCGCTGATTGGAAACGGCAGTTCGCCGCCTTACCATTACGGACTTGAATTTATGCCCAGTTCACTACATTGTAACCGGTGATTGACCGGTAGTTCACGGTTTAGATTCTGCATTCTGCTGGTGGATCTTCGTTCATGCACCCACTATTTAGATATTTTGCCTTGAGCCGACGGTCAAGCGGTGGTTCGTGAACTTGTATCAATGTTCCACTACTGGCTCATCAGTTTGACCATTTTGTTCCCAGGTTTCTGCTTTTATGACTTAAGGGTGCAGCGGTTCGTGCATCTGGACCAGCGGTTCGCCAGTCTAGCGCGGTGCCTGCCTTGTTTTATGCTCCTCCTCCTTGCTTCTCACATACTTAGTCCTATAAAACCAAAACAACAATGACATTAAAAACATTTAAAAGAAGACACTTGGGTTGCCTCCCAAGAAGCGCCTTAGTTAACGTCGTGGCATGACGTATCTCTCATTTAAAATTCATTCGTCAGAGGATCATCCTCCGACTCAATCTCCTCCATATCAACTCCTCCATACTCATGCTCTTCATTTAGCACTCAAATTACTTTGCATTCATTAGAAGGTCTAGCGGATTGACACGCATTAAAGGTAACCTCTTCTCCTCCAACCCAAAACTTGAGCTCACCTGGCTCCACATCTACCAAGGCTCTGCCCAAGGCTAGCAATAGTCTCCCCAAAATGATTGGAACTTCTACATCCATGTCACAGTCAAGGACCACAAAATTAGCTGGTAGGATAAACTTATCTACCCTTACCAATACATCCCCTCACACACCCACATGTTTCTTGATAGATCGATCAACCATTAATAACATCATGGAGGTAGGTTTGGTGTTCCCAAGCCGCAATTTCTTGAATATTATGAGGGGCATAAAATTTAGACTTGCGATTTCTTAAACACACACAACCCAATAGTGCAAGGGATTGTGAAGGCTCTCGGATCCTCCCATTTTGGGGCAAGGTTGATTATCATCATAGCATTACAATGAAGTGTTGTCTCTCCGGTTCCCACATCTACAACCTTCTTCTTCTTCAGTAGTTCTTTCATGAAATTAGCATAATCTGGGCATTTGAAGTAAAGCATCTACCAGCGGTATCTTTATGGAAAATTTGTTGAACATGTCAATAAACTTGCTGAACTAATCGTCCTTCTACTTGGCTAATCGTTTTGGATAGGGAGGTGGAACTCTTGGTTCTTTTTCTTTCTCACTTTAGGCTTTCATGTTTGCCTCTTCCTCATCAGTATTTGAGGGAATCTCATCAACATCTCCCTCACCTTCATCCTCAATATTATCCCAACCATTTGGTGTTTGTGGCACCACATCAGATTCATTTGTATCATTTTCCTTAGGGTTAACAACTTCCTTGGGCTTAACAGTTGCATCGCCAAGCATTTTACCATTCCTCGTGAAAATGGCCATGCATTGACTATCTTTCTTGGGGTTTGGCATTGTATCCCTAGGAAGTGTTCCCTTTATTTGGGGTTCATTTAAGAGGATAAGTGGTTTATTTGTTCTTCCAAATGCTTGATGGATGCTGAGTGTGAACTCATATTTTGACAAGGTTGGACACCTCCCCTTTAAATTCCTTGACTCCGTTGTTGGTTAATTCAACTTCCTTGAGAACCCTTGCTAACATCTCTTTAATTTTGGAGTTCCCTATATCGCTTACACCTAGTTGAGCTTGGGCGTTCTTAGCTTTAGTAGGGGGAATATATGGATTCAAACTTCGATGGTGGTGTTCCCCATCATGATTAAGCTCTCTATTGCCCCATCTTTCATTTCGACCAGGCCACCCCTGTGCATCGCAGTTTCTCCAACCTTGGTTCTCTTCTCATGGGTGCCAAGGGCCTTGATTAGTCCGTTGATACCCGGGTAGATAACCCCCCATCTGATTTTCCATTTATTAGCACTCCTCTTCATATCTTGGTGGCGAAGACTCACTTCAGTGCATTGGGCCTTGCATTCCTATAGCATTCACAACTTTAGGCCTGGCTCCCATCACATGTTTAGTCATTAACTCCAGGTGAGTCATCATTTTAGCAATATTTTCATCTCACTCTTCATCTCTTTTTTCACATTTCAGCTATTAGCATACAAGAACCAAGATCATGTGATGATACCCTAGTCTCCCTCGTATACCATGCTCGATTTGTCTTTTTCATTCTATCCAAGAGGGCCTTAGCTAAACCATACATCTGATCTATAATTTATCCGCTTGCTAGATTGTTGGCAACATATTTATTGATGGAGTCTAAGACTCTGTAAAAGCTTTGAAGGAGCACTCCATTGGGAGACCATGGTTAGGGAAAAGAGACACCTTCTTTTTGAACCTTAGCCATGCTTCATGCAAAGGCTCCCTTGGCTCTTTCCTAAAGTTTGTAATATCATCCCTCAGCTGCAACATTTTTTTTTTGGGGGG
>JACEIK010005542.1:0-13982 GCA_018107945.1 Datura stramonium | reverse complement strand
TGTAACAAGTGTAACATAGTGCTCGTGACATGAAACACTGTACTCCCTACCATGGTTGGTAGGCAAATGGCCCCTACAACTTTAGGCATAACCGGGTTATCCTCTTAATGCTCCATGTTACCTTCAACCGAACTATCTCCTGCTTGTGAACATTGGCTTATCTTAATTCACCATAATAACCAACAACAAGATCAATGTCAACAACTAAGATGCAAGACCAACTCAAATTAACAGTAAGACAGGGATATCAAGTGCTAGTCCCCGGCAACGGTGCCATTTTTGATAGTATCCAAAATACACCCCTCTTAACAAGAGAGAATACACGATCATTGCTCAAAACAAATATTTTCGACGGATGTTGGGGTCGAATCCTACAGATACTAGTGAATGATTTGTACAAGCATTATTTAGGAAATTTGAATTAACTCACACCAATCAAGGGAAATAAAACAGTAAATTTTGGGGGGAAAAATAAAGTCAATAATATTGTGGATTCTAAATCAGCTAGCCAAAATAGCAAAATAAGCAAAATTGATAGACAATGATGAGTGAAGACTAGAGGTGTGTTGTATATGGAGTGTTAATCAAATAATAATATGCTAGACCATCAAATCATTACAAATAAGTGTAAATAACTTTGGACGAGATGTCACCCTATGTTTATCAACATCATGGGCTTCGTTTTCTCGAGTCCTTTCGAACCTCAAGACACAATTCAATCAACCCAATAGACTTTGAGTTAATAGCTGAACTATTTCTAGATTTTACCTACTAATTAGGATTGTGAATATGGGTTTTGGCTATTTCTATCCCAACACCACACCATCACATCCATTCCCACTATCAAATTCTCTCCAATTAATTAATTCTTCTCTTTCAAGATGAAATCAAGTAAGAACATTAAACCCATATTTGCAACTATGGATCATCAATTATAAATTGGAGAGAATTCAATAGATTTACATTAATTAAGCAATATTAAGATGAATCTAGCAATACGCAATCTAGTTAAGCACCCATCATAACACACCTCTAGTTGATGATTTAGATACTCATGACTAATAAACTAAAGAGTATATTCATTAATAAACTCAAGGATTTCATTACTGAGATCAAGCACAATCAAACTCAAAATATGTATGCAACAATTACCTTGCTAAGGAAGAAGATGAATATAGGAGAAAGCAATATTCAAATTTCTCCTACAATGGGGTTCTTCTCTCTAAAAAGCAAAAGGAATGTTCCCAAAAGTTTTTACAGAGTACTTCTTCTATACTATATAAAAAATAGGGCAACCAATATCCTTTTTTTCAGTGCTAAATGTAATTTCCCTTGTTCAGGCATTTTTTCATTTGCGTTGGAACTGGCGGTTCGTCGGTTGCACTCCACGAACCCCCGCTCATTTTCTTCTAAAATCCAGTGATGTTACATGACCATTCATCTATTCCTTTAGCGGTTCACCGGCTTCTATCCGTGATCCACTGATTAATTTCCTCCTCATTCCAATAAGATCCAGCACCTATCGGCGATTGAACCCGCGAGTTGTCGGTTGATGTCTGAAGGCTGCCGGCTGCAGTTTTTCCTCAAACCAATGGTTACCTACGTTTGACCGGCATTTCTCTGGTGTCCTTCGATGGAGCGTAGATTTTCACCTAATTCCATCCTTTTTTCTCCATTCTTGCTATTTCTCTTCAACTTAGATACCTGCACATAAAAATGAATAAAAAGCATAAAATTCATCTAAATGACTTAAAAGCTAAGCTAAATCACGCTTAAGAGCCTAATGAGTTGGTAAATTACCAACTCATCAACCATCCTGAGCAAGAGTTTTTAAGTTCAATATCATCTCCTTCCTTACTCTACTTGGTATGTTTTGTAATTTTCATCTTGGTATTCTTGAGCTTAATGATATGTGTAGCAATAAGCATGATAGTTTCCTTTTCTATGCCCCATGTTTTACCCATTTCCCCCAAATGAATATTCTTCATGTCTTTGTGGATTTTAATTTTTGTGGGTGTTGTAGGTCATTTGGAAATTGCAAATTCTGAAGGATCGAAATTCTTGTTTCTTAAGGCTATATAATTGGGGGTGATTTCTGAGTATCCTATTTTCTTGGGATGCATGATTCTTCTCGAGATAGAGTGACTTCTTTCTTAAGGGAAATCGTCATCTTTTTCTTGTGTGCTTTCAATGAAGATGAAAATGTGATTATATGGGTGAATATTGTGAGATGTTGAACTTGCTTTGATGATTGTGGTTTGGGTTAATTAATTGACGTTTCCATATGATAGATGGGGTAACATCCTTCTTAAGGGAAATGGTTAGGTGGTTATACTAGTCTTGATTATTGATTGATATTTTGGAACATCTTTCGGGGATGTATGACTACCCATTAGATAGTACCTTATTTCATACTTTATTAGAAACTTTAAGTGAAATTATATGGGTTGAATTCTGGTCTCTGTTGAGCAATTGCGTGCGCAGACCTTGACTTGCGAAACACAGGTGCAGCGCAGAACTGAGGAGTGAGCTTCAAGCTCACTACCTAAAACCTGTGTTACACTTGTGAGCTGCATATCCTCATCTATAAAATACAGGTGAAACGCAGGAGTGAGGGTCGAAAAGCAGTGCTACTATTTTGCACCTGCGACTCACCTGCTGGCCGTAGGTCCCCACATGTGAAATACAGGTGTAGCGTAGGTGCTACCAGTGATTTTAATTGTGTAGTTACTTTGTAGCAATCCAATTTCATTCTTTGTCTTTCCTTAGCTTAGTTTAGATGTTGTCTTTTATTTTCCTTGAATAAAAATACAAAAAGAGTGTGGTTCTTATATATGGAACTCACATTGTTTTGCAGAAAAAGGTCTCCATCTAGGCATTGGGATAAAGGAAAAGCTCCAATGGGGGCTGGTACAAATAAAAAATCTTATCCATTAGAGGAAGAAAGAATCTCACACCTTCGTTTTGGGCTCAAAGGAATGAAGGCTTATTATCTCTCCTACAAGGAGAATAGAGTAATTACGGAAAATGTCAAATTTAATGTTGAATCTTTCCAGACTAACTTCCCTAATATTGCCAACCAATTTGAAGTACAGGTTTGGGAGCCTCTTACTCTGCCCTTGGACCCCTACTTTTTAAAATTGGTGTGGGAGTTTATGCCCCCTATAGGGCCTAGTAGGATATTTTGAAGCATAAGGTTGAGTAGACATGATTCCTTGCTTGTCCTTTACGCTATTGCGAGGACAAGAAGTGGATATTACCCCTAAGGTAATCAATTCCATCTTTTGGGATGATCTAATCCATCCTGGCTTGGGGTTTACAAAGAGGTTGGCAGCAAAAAAGAAGCAATATGCATGGGTGGCAGGTACTCACTGAAGGTCATTCTCAATGGGCAGTTATGAAGACTAATATTCATCGCCAAAATTTTAAATTTAAAGCTAACAATGTGGCTTGACCTGGTGTGCGCCTGTCTTGTTCCTTAAAAAAATACAACATATGTTTCAATTAAGATAGTCATCCTCATAGCATGCATCATGGATAGATTTCATATTAATATAGGTGAGATCGTAGTTGAACAATTCAATAGAATGGTTCACCAGCAAGCTACTTCTTTTCCATACCCAGTCCTCATTAGCTTTCTTTGCCTATGGGCTGGCTACCCTTTATTTCAACTGCTAGACAAAATGCGGCGAACAGAAGGAGTTATTGATTTGGCCACAAAGAAATATAAGGATGCTACAACCTTCAAAAGGCCGAAGTTGACTTCAAAACAAGTGATCCCCCAACCAGCAAGATATCTGATGATGCCTCTATTTCACTCACGGCCGATAAGCATGTTCCTCCAAAGGCAAGTGGTCTTCTCAAAATTGCACATATGGCTCGTTCTCATAATACTCAATTATTAAAGTTGGCCAAAACCATTCCTCTCATGATTTTGCAGGCCATAAAAAAGGTCATGAAACTTGTGGTTGACAAGTTGGGAAGTCTTTGTGCTCAAATGGATGTACTTGAGGGAGAAGTGGCTGCCATAAGGGAAGAATTAAACAGATGAAAGGAGATAATGCCACCCATGGATATTGATTTGAACATCCCGGCAGAAGGAATGACCTCACCCGTTATGGATAGGAGTCCTCCTAATGATTGGTTTATAGGATATAACCTGTTTGAGGGTGTAGCAGCTAGAGTGGTTCAAGTTGGTGACCAACCTCGCTTTGAGACACCTCTCGCTCTAGATGATGGCCACCCTGATGACCTATATCGAGTGGCTCTGATCTCTTCCTATTATGAGGCCAAAACCTTTTTGGATAGATGGGTGATGACTTCATCGGATGAATCTCTTGTACTCCTACCAGGTCCCGTAATTTCATCCATTGCAGAGATAACATTGAGGCACTACTTATGATGGCCCTTGCTCAACCCTCGGTCAACCCTTGCTCATGCAGATAGTCCCTTTACTCTCTCTTGTTCTTAATATTCCTTTGGGAAAATGCATGATTTTGAATTAGGGGAGGGGGGGTTGGATGCCTTTGTCAGGCTTGCTATGCACATAATTCATATGTGCTTAGATGAATGAATGCCCTCGCCGGGCTTGTTTTGAGTTAATGAAAATTATTGGGATATTTTTTTCTTGCTTGGATGATATGAGATGTCATTGACGGGTTTCTCTTACATTTAAATTAATTCTTGACCCATGCTTTACAAATCGGCTTCATAGATAGTAGATAGTAATAAACTCCAAGGATTTTCTTTACACTATGGTTCTTTTTCAAGGAGTAAATTTTTATTTTTCTTTTTGTGTGTCAAATTGGGTGATATTTCCCTATGATAGATTGAGAGGTGACTTTCTTAAGGAAAAATGTCATGTCTTTTAGTCATTGTTGAACTCACTTGATTGGTACCACCAAAAGAATTTTTTTAGTTTGGCATCGAAAAATTGTTTTGAAGTTAAAAAGGGGCGCATGAAATTTAAAAGAGCACTCTCTTATCATGATTAGTGCATTCTTTGTTTAGTTTTCTAATTTGCAAACAAGTGTGTAGAACTAAAAATAGATTGTCTAAATCATGCTTGTTAATTAATCTTGAGGATAGATGAACTCCTTGGAGTGTGATTCTTTGTGTGTTTAGAATTTTTTTGCTTAGATCTTATTTGTGCATATCGTCTATAACTTGCCCGTTATTAATGTGAAATTCTACATGTAGTTGCACTTGAAAAATGACCTTAGGCCCTTTTTGGATAGATACTTCACCACAAAATGACCTCCTTGAACACCAGCCTTTGTTAACCACTGTTTGAGCCTTAAGTAGTTGCTTGGAAACCATATTACAAGTCTTATACCCTTTTTAATCCTCTTTGTTAGCACCCGTGCCTCCCTAATTGCTAGTGATGAAAGAAAAATGAGGCTTGAGACCCAAGATTTAGGGGTGGAAGAAAATGAAATATGGTGTAGGCAAAGGCCTATGTTTTGGGGTGTACAAAATAGGAAAAAGAGGAATGAAATTCAATGTGAAGTAGCACCAAATTTGTGATGAATAGAACAATATAGTCGGCTGAAAAACTATTATAAAAAAAAGAAGAAAGAGAAAAATTTGACCGATGCTATCTCTTTCTTAGAGGAGGCTTAATGAAAAGATTAAGGTGTTGAAAAAATGGCTCTTGAAAAACAAAATGAAGGATGATAATGGAGAGATAAGGTGAAATAGACTCGCTAAGTGTAGCGGGATGGTTGCATGATTTCACAAAAGATATTAGGGAGGTTCTAGTCACTAGAGCTAAAAGTTATCCTACCTTTGAACCCTAGCATTCATTATAACCCATAAGTCCTTAGTGATTCCAAGTGTTGCAACTCTATATTAGTGAAAAATTACATGAAGGGCAAGCCTATGGTTCAATGTTTATGTACTTGAATTTTCTTGAGAGAGTGAGCATCTTTGCATCATCTTGTAGTCCCTATGTTGTGAATTGCATGAATATGAGTGGGGTTCTCTCTTTTGGTGAGTGGCATCACTTCCTTGGATTAAATGATAAAACTTGTATTTTCAATTGAGAGGTATGAACGCGACAAGGTGTGTAGTGAAATTTTAGGCAAACCTTGAATGTAGATGGTCAATGACTTGAGATGCTTGTGAACCTTGATTTTTTTGGATATGCCCCTGGTTTGAATTGAAAGAATGAAAGTGATATATGACAAATTCTTGTGGTTATCAATTGAATTTGTATAACATGTTTGAGTCTTTTTTTTTCTTGAGTCGATGTGAGAGTTGTCTTAAGTTTTAGTAGCCCTTTATGTAGCTCTTGTGATATATGTGCTTAATTTAATTTTAAATTGTGGGTGAATTCTTTGCTTGAGGACAAACAATGGTTCATGTTTGGGGATTGATGAGTTAATAATTTACCAACTTATTAGGCTTTGAACCATGATCTACTACTTTGTTTTCACACAAATTAGGAAGGTTTTACGTCTTTTCTCTTTGATTGTGTAGATATTTAATTTAGACAAGGAAAATAGAAGAATTGAACAAAACTAACTTAACATGGTTTCTGCACATTAGCACCTACGAAATGCAGGTGCAAACATAGTCAGTACTAGGAAGAAGCTGAAGTGGACCTGCGAAGCGTAGGTTGACACCTGCGAAACATAGGTGCAAACACAGCTAGTACTAGAACAATGCTGCCCTGACCTGCAAAGAAGTTGTGGCTCGTGGATGGGTACCTGTGAAACACAGGTACCTCACACGTGACCAATACGTTGACAAGGGAAAAAATATTCAAATCTGATACAAAAAGTTGAGAAGCTTCCAAGATCATACTTGAAAAGCTATGCAAAGAGAATTTGCAAATTTTACCCCAAATTGTGCACACCCAAGTCATAGACCTCAGAGAGAAGAATTAAATAATAGAGATAAGTAGAGATAAAAAGGAGTAGAGTACATTGTTATCACGTCTCGAATCTATACCTAGGACATCGACCAACACTCAGACCACTTTCATGATTCAAGTGAACCCTTGGCCTTCCTTACTATTAGTCTAGATCTCAATAAACAATGAGGAAGATGAAACATAGTGAGCTCAATATAATTTAAAAAATTTATTCTATAACTAAAATAAATGTTAAGAAGTAACATTATTGACTCAATATCTAATTCTATCTATGAAGCCTCTAATAACTATAGAAGGGGTGTCGGGACATAGTTTCCACGGCTACCTCAAGCTCTATAAATGAAAAGATGCAATAACTAGGACTCTCTGAATGTAGGAGGCCCCACCAAAAGCGGAATGTAGATGAAGTCCTAGCGAAGCATCTGCTGCTGATCTTGTCTACCCTAGTCTGCAACATGATACGATGCAGCACCAAAAGGGCGTCAGTACATGGAATGTACAATATGTAAAATAGCTGAACAAAATAATGTTAGCAAGAATATCTCAAGTGAAGGACATAACTGGAATCAATAAACTTGACATGAAACAATAAAGGGAAGCGTACTCTAGAAATCAATATGATGCGTAGGTCACAATATGAAAATGTGTAAAATAGTTTATGCAATAAAACTTATTGTAATACCTTGAAAGCTCTATGATCAAACCCGAGGGTTAAAACGGAGAAAACAGAGTTTTCTACACCAGATAACTGGACGAGTCGTCTAGTGACCTGTGGGGTGCACCATGAGTCGTTGAATGACTCATGGGGAGGAGTTTGGACTGGGTTGAAATTTTGAGTTTTGAGATGACCACGGTGTGACCATGAGTTGTGGTCAAAACCACAATTCATTTTGTGGGTCGTGGTCAAGAGTGATTGAAGGTGGAAGGAGTTTGGGCAGTGTTGATGAAGACTTGGTCACCACGAGTTGGTGGGTACAACACTAGTCATGGTTTCTCTCGTGGTGACCCTTAGAAGGCAGGATTCTAGTGTAGGAAATGACTTGAGACCACGAGTCATGGTATACGACACGAGTCATCCAGTCCCTTGTTGGGACTGGCCGTGTGCAATTTTCGCGAATTTATTAATGGCTTTTTCGTAATTCCTAAGTTCCTAAGGCCTAAACTACGTCATTTAAAGCTTAAAATAGTGCATTTTAAGAGGGGTAAGTTCATTCTAAGTCTATTCACTTCCATGCATGCAAGTCTAGAAGCTCCTAAGGATGATCAAGCTTAGATTCCTCAAGTTCTTCCCCAAACTTCAATTGGGAAATCAAGAGAGTTGTGAAATCGAATTTCTACAGATATGTAGGGTTATGAATGGGTGTATTCATCCACACCCATGGCCAATTCCTCTTCAATTTCATGAAATTCTAGTTGATGAATCTATGGGGTTTTAACCCAACATGTGTTTTCCTAAGTATCAATAATGGGTATGATTTATGCATGTTTCTAATGTTGAATTATGATTAATGGAAATATTTTACAATATTTCCAATTACAAATTATGTTTTCAAGTTTTATAAATTATGATACCCATCCATGAAAGTTCATGAAAGTTGAGATCTATGATATATGTACTCAAGAATGATGAGATATAAATGATGAAAGTATGATTTCGAATTATCCATGTCTATGTTCATGTTTTCGAATGATCAAGTCTATGTCAAACATGTTTATGTATTGGGAAAGACCATAAGATCAAGTATGTTTTTATCTAAACTTCATGTATTAGCTTACCACATGGATATCGGAATCTAGACTCCCACTATTTTCATCTTGCGGTATGGTTTGAGCCTGCGGCTCCTCATGTTATGATTTCAGATTTATGCATGTATGTTATGACTCCTCTTTGTCACTATACGATGGTTCATCTTCGCTGAAAAATGATGGAGAGCATATGCATGTTTTTTGGGAGTAGTGTCTAGTACCGAGTAGGCTAAGGGTCAGTCAACCCTATGCCACAGGACTACGTGCGAACGTAGGTATGCTCAGATTATTTGTGACCTTTGTTGTGAGCTTCCCCGCCCCAAGGGTCCTTCAGCTTGATATCGACATTATGGTAGCGTCCTTAACCTTTGCAAGGCTTTGGATGGCTCCGCCCACTTGCGTGTGATAGTCGAGACCACATAAGCTCTATCGTGATAATGTCGGTTATATGACAAGTCTCCTATTATTCCTCATGATTTCAGTTATGCATGTTCATAAGTCATGATACTATGTATTCAACAGGTTTGACCCAATGTTCAGTTTTACATATGTTTATTAGTTTTCAGCTTTGGGTCATTCGATTCAGTTATGACATTTAGTTATGTTCAGATCATGATTTCAGAAAATAGCATGCAAGCCTTACTCTCAGAGGCTTATCTTGATTATGTTTTTATGTTATGCATGATCACTGATTTTACTTACTTAGTGATTTTACTTATCTTACATACTCGGTATATTCCACATACCAACCGCATACTCTATGTTTTATCATTTCATGATACAGGCTCGGATATCCAGGATCCATCCCGCTAGTAGCCAGACTCTCAGTTTTAGCATCTTTCAGTCTCAGTTGGTGAGTCCTCATCTTCCCATGGCCCTTTATCAGTTGTATGGAGTATTTTCATTTTCAGACTATAGTGAGTTAGTTGGGGTCTTGTCCCATCAACTAGTCAGTAGTAGAGGCTTTTTCAGATATAGTATGTGTTCAGTATTCAGCCTTGTGTTATTTAATAAGATATTGTGATATTTCCAGACTTCCACTATATTATATATGTTTGACTTCTACTTAATTATATTGATTTTTAGATGTCATGTTCATGCCATGGGTTGACTTGGAGCCTTTCGGGGTTCTTTGTCCCATGTCTCGATTCGAGCCTATGTTCGAATCATGACAAACTTGGTATAAGAGCATTAGGTTTTGAAGTGTCCTAGGGTGTCTGAAATCCGCCTTAAGAAGAGTCTTTTCATGGGTGTAAAGAGCACCACACTTATGACGTAGAGGATATGAAATATTTTAGGAAATGTTCCCTTCCTTCATGCTCTATGTCGTGCGATGAAATATCTCTCTATCCTTCTAACTTGTGCTATACGTGTTTGCAGAATCATTCCTCCTCGCCGAGTTAATAAAAGAAGAAATGGGAATGAAAATGGCTGTGAGAATGGAAATAGGGGTGGGCACCAGCAGGCCCCACCAGCCCATGAGGAGCATGTACCCGAGCAGGTTGCCCACACAGAGTTCAAGGCAGTCATACAGATGCTAGCTCAGTCCTTAACTGCCCAGGTCAATCAAAAGGCAGTAGTGCATGTCCCTCAAAATGGGAATGCAGCGGTGGCAAGAGTCAGAGGTTTTCTAAGGATGAACCCTACGGAGTTTCTTGGATCAAAGGTGGACGAGGATCCACATGAGTTTATCAATGAGGTGTTGATGATCACCCAGATCATGGGGGTGACATGAGAGGAGTGCACAGATCTAGCCTCGTATTAGTTGAAAGGGGTTGCGCATATTTGGTTAAAGCAATGGAATGATAGTAAGGCAGTTGGAGCAAGCCCTATTGGTTGGGATGAGTTACATGCCGTATTTTTGGACTGGTTCTTCCCTCGTGAGATGAGGGAGATTAAAGTAGTCGAGTTTGTGAACTTGAAGCAAGGGAAGATCACAGTTCAGGAGTATGCCTTGGAGTTCACTCGCTTGTCCAAGTATGCACCTAAGATGGTGATAGATTAGAGAGACCGAGTGAGTCGGTTCGTGCATGGGATAACTGACTACTTGGTCAAAGATTTCTAGACCATGATGCTCTATCAGGACATTGAATTTCCCTGGATAGTTCTATATGCCCAACAGATGGAGGCGGTACAAGTGAGTGAGCGGCAGAGAGAGGCCAAGACGGCCAGGACTGATAGCCTTGGATTCTCCCAGAAGAGACCTAGTGGTCATCGTCAGCAGTCCCAGCAGAGATATTCAGCCCCAGTATTGTCGGCTATGAGTGTGCCATCCAGATCCAGGCGTGACCAGAGGGGGCGGGGCGGGCATCAGGCTCATGAGGTTAGGGTAGCAGACCTGCAGAGTCCAACATTCCAAAGTGTGGCAGGTGTGGCCGGAGATACACGGGTCAGTGTTTGGCAGGTTCAGGTGCTTATTTTAGGTGTGGGAAGCCCAGACATATGCTCAGATATTGCCCAACAGCTAGACATGGCCATAATAAGGGGCAAGGCCTAGCCTCCAATTCAACAGCTCCACCATCATGCCCAGCTTAGTAGGGGGCATCTACTAGGGTGAGCGGTGGTCAGCACCAAAACAAATTTTATGCCCTAGCATCTAGTCAGGAGCAGGAGGTCTCCCCAGATGTAGTCACTAGTATGTTACGAGTATTCCATCTTGATGTATATGCATTGCTAGATCTAGGGGCTACTTTATCTTTTGTGATGCCCGATGTTGCTAGTAGTTTCAGAGTCAGTCTCAAAATTTTTTCAGAACCCTTCTCAGTCTCTACTCCAGTCGGTGATTCAGTTATAGCTCGATGGGTATATAGAAATTGCCCTATCATAGCCCTTTAGAAGATCACCTCAGCAGATTTAGTAGAGCTAGCGATGACCGATTTTGATGTTATCTTTGGTATTGATTGGCTACATGCATGTTATGCCTCAGTCAATTATAGAACCCGTGTAGTATATTCTAGATTTCCGGGTGAGCTAGTCCTAGAGTGGAAGGGTAGTTAAGTTGTGCCTGTAGGTCGCTTCATTTCCTACCTTAAGGCTAGAAAGATTATTTCTAAGGGTTGTGTTACCAAATAGTTAGGTTTAAGGATGCTATGTCTAACCCCGACTATCCAGTCAGTTCCTGTAGTGTGTGAGTACCCAAAAGTGTTCCTAGATGATTTACCGAGGATTCCTCCCGAGGGGGAGATCGACTTTGGTATTGACCTTCTTCCCGCTACGCTGTCTATATCTATCCCTCTTTACAGAATTGCTGCAGCTGAACTAAAGGAGTTGAAGGAGAAGTTGAAAGATCTCTTAGACAAGGGTTTCATTAGACCTAGCAAATCCCCATGGGGTGCACCAGTTCTCTTTGTCCGAAATAAAGATGGTTCTCTTCGTATATGCAATGATTATCGGTAATTGAACAAAGTTACCATCAAGAATAGGTATCCTCTTCCCAGTATTGATGATTTGTTTGACTAGCTTCAGGGCGCTAAGTGTTTTTCAAAGATAGACCTCAGATCTGAATATCATCAGCTCAGGGTTAGAGAGTGTGACATCCCGAAGATAGCCTTCAGAACTCAGTATGGTCACTATAAGTTTGTAGTTATGTCTTTTGTACTAACGAATGCTCCTGCAGCTTTTATGATATGATGACAGGGTGTTCAAGCCATATTTGGATATGTTCGTGATTGTGTTCATAGATGATATCCTTATATACTCTCGGAGCGAGGAGGAGCATGCCGCTCATTTGAGGGTGGTGATACAGACTCTTAAGGATCGCCAGTTGTATGCTAAATTCAGTAAATGCGAGTTTTGGTTGAACTTAGTGGCATTTTTGGGTCATGTAGTTTCAAGTGAGGGTGTACAGGTTGACTCTCAAAAGATAGAAGCGGTGAAGAATTGGCCTAGACCAGTGAATCCTTCAGATATTAGGAGTTTCTTGGGTTTAGGTGGTTATTATTAGAGATTTATTGAGGGGTTTTCATCTATTGCAACACCATTGATTAAATTGACCCAAAAGAAAGTGAAGTTTCAATGGTCAGAGGCTTGTGAGAGGAGCTTCCAAGAGTTGAAGACCCGATCACCTCAGCACCGGTGTTGACCCTACCTGAGGGTATCAATGGGTTTGTGGTATATTGTGAAGCCTCGAGGATCGGCCTTGGTTGTGTACTCATGCAGCATGGTAAATTTATAGCCTATGCTTCTAGGCAGCAGAAAGTCCATGAATCGAACTATCCGACTCACAACCTTGAGTTGGCAGCGGTAGTATTTCCTTGAAGATTTGGAGACACTATTTGTACGGGGTCTATGGGGATGTGCTTACGGACCCCAAAAGCTTACAATACGTGTTTACCCAAAAGGATCATAATCTACATCAAATAAGTTGGTTGGAGCTTCTTAAAGATTATGACACGAGTTTCCTTTCTAATCTGGGTAACGTAAATGTGGTGGTAGACACTCTTAGCAGTGTCACGACCCGAACAGACGCCCGGATCATAGACACGGGACAAGGAACCCTGAGAGACCCTAAGTCGACCCATGACATAAGCATGGAACTAACTCATTCAATAAACAAAAGAAAACATGAATATAATCTCAGCGAAAGTCTAAAACAACATCACATCAGAATAACATCCGAAGGTACACATACGTAAGTCTGAAAAGCCTCTAGTATGGACGAGTTAATGGGACAAGAACCTAACTAACTCAACAATACTAAAACTGAAAATACGTTAGGAATTGAATGTCTAGCCCTCGAAGGATGAGGACACACCAATCAAGTAGGATCTAACTCTATCAATCGACTACACATGGGGCTGAGCCTGGCAGCTGGGTCCTTTATCATGAAACGATACAGCATAGAAAGTATGCGGTCAGTACGTGGAATGTATCGAGTATGCAAGGTAAGTAAAACCGCTTAAAGTCAAGTAAATCATTTAAAATATTTCATACATATCATAAGCTTTCAAAGATGAGAGGAAATGCTACATGCATTCTTTCTGAAATCATAATCTTATCATAACATGACCATGCATAGCTTTATAGCATCATGACTAACTTGAATGACTCAAAGCTGAAACATAACATTTATATTAAAAGATGAACAATTAGTCAAACCTTACTTTTAGAAAATGCATGAGTAAAGTAATCACCATGAGTAATGAATATGCAAATCAGAATAGTATAGACAGTGGAAGACTCGTCACTTAATCGTTCAGCTTAATCAGATTACAGTTTACAGTTACAGGAGTCCTCCGGACTTAGACACAGTTATAGTCTGAGGCCATAGCCCGAGCTGCAGACCCAAGGGGGCTGGTAGAGGTGCTCGTAGTTAGTAGGCGAGTGGAGTGATTTATTTTTGGATGGTTTTGACCCGGGT